>ML104819.1:317550-384997 GCA_003697995.1 Taxidea taxus jeffersonii
CATACACCCAGAGCCACAGAACCAATGGCCACACACATACACCCAGAGCCATGGTCCTGATGGCCACACACATACACCCAGAGCCACAGAACCAAGGGCCACACACATACACCCAGAGCCACAGTCCTGATGGCCACACCCATACACCCAGAGCCACAGAACCGATGGCCACACGCATACACCCAGAGCCACAGAACTGATGGCCACGCGCGTACACCCAGAGCCACAGTCTCGATGGCCACACGCATACACCCAGAACCACAGTCCCAGCCCCATGGCCAATATTTACACTTCCATCCAGATGGTTTTGGGATGCCTCATAATGAAGAAATACTCCTTTCCAAGTTCTTGAGAACTATCAGTGTCACGCAGGGAGAGGAGGGTACTATTTGCTCACTGGCTCTAGCCCTGTAGCAGTAAGGAAGTTTATAAACAGCTTATAAAAAGCAGGTCATGATCCTGGAGTCCTGAGATCGAGTCCCACACCAGGCTCTCTGCTCAGCAAGGGGGTCTGCTTCTCCCTTGGACCTTCCCCTTCTCAAGCTCACTCGCTCTCATTCTCTCTGTCTCTCTCTCAAATAAATAAATAAAATCTTTTTTTAAAAAAGCAGGACTCATTCAGTTTGCTCAAAAAGTGAAGAAGGAAGATAGGTAGGAGCATACTGACTTTTTATGGTGGTCTCTTTATTAGCAGTCTCCTTTTCATTACCAGAAGTCCAGAATCAGAAGGTATCATCTATCTACCGAGAGCATATATATTTTGAATTAGGGGAGCTTATGTCATCCTGGGTCACAAGGCTGTTGCCAAGATATGGTTTTCTGAATGAACAAAGATATTTATTGACAGTGGCACTTAGGATAAGAATTGAGAACCAATGCTTCCCACAACAGAAAGCGTGCAGGAAAAACAGGTTCTGGAGTCAGGTACATGGGTGTATGTAGCAATAGGATTTTTAAATATATATCCTGTTGGCTCTGTTTCTCTGGGGAACCGACTACTAGAGTGTCAGTATTTTCTAAAGCTCTCCCAGGGGTTGAAATGTTCAGCTGGAGTTGAGAACCTCTGGTCTAGGAGTATTTAATCCCTTAGGGGGTCCATGGATGGCTTTGAAGGGTCTGAACCCTTGGAACTCAAAGGTGAAATTGTGCCTGTATGTTTCCCATACCTCATTCAAGCTCTCAGCTGGTCCTCAGATTCCCTTCCCTGACATCCCTTCACAACCACGGTTTGCTTTTGTTTAAATATCTCTGGTCATAGGAAACACCCACCTCTCTGAGGCAGTCCATCTCCTCTGGAAACAGTCCTAAAAGTTAAACCCCTTGGGCGCCTGGGTGGCTCAGTGGGTTAAAGCCTCTGCCTTCAGCTCAGGTCATGATCTCAGGGTCCTAGGATCAAGCCCCACATTGGGGTCTCTGCTCAGCAGGGAGCCTGCTTCCCGCCCCCCCGCCCTCTCTGCCTGCCTCTCTTCCTACTTGTGATCTCTCTCTCTGTCAAATAAATAAATAAAATCTTTAAAAAAAAGTCAAACCCCTTGAGGAAACTGAGGCACAAGGAGCCTTATTTTGAATAAAAGAATCACAAAACACTAGTCAGAAGAATACCTAGTGATGTTCATGTGAAAATTCTTCATTCTATTGAGGGAAAAACTGAGGTAAGGAGAAATTAAGTGTCTTGCCCAAACTAATAGTGTTAATGTTAGGCATGATGGGGAAAGCCAGGCCCCTCTGGTTCCCTATTTGGTTTCCTCCCTTCACTGTAGGCAGTAGAGTACCTTCATGGAGGTAACCCACAGTGGGACACTTCAGAGGAGCAGGGCCAGGGCCTGACTGAGGAAAAAACCCTGATTCCCTATCTCCTGCCTTCGCTCTGAAAGGCAGACTTGGAAGGGAGTGGCCTGCTTCCTTCTTCCATGTTGAATGCCTCCCCATCCCCGCCAGTCCCAACATGACTGAAGACGAAGATGGCAAGAAAACCCAGCTGAGGTCACCCTGATGTTGTACAAGGTACCAACTGAGAGACACTGGTCTATTTTATCCCCCAGAAAGACAGGCTCAGGCACCGGAAGGAAGGGGCCATGAACACGTTCTGCCTCTGGTATTCTGTAAGGTGTTGTGTAATGATAAAATAGTGAGTTTAAGATTGACGTGTTTAGGATGGAATCAGGCTCACTAATAACTCAGCCTCCTTAGGTTCAACATTTCAGTATCTTACATTTGTTACCAAGTAGCTTAATATCTCCCCAGGTTGCTTCCTACCTCTGAGTCTGATTGCCCTGTCTATAGATTAAGATTAATAATATCCAGCTTAGAACCTCAAAGAAGGGGCATGTGGGTGGCTCAGTCATTAAGCGTCTGCCTTTGGCTCAGGACATGATCCCAGGGTCCTGGGACTGAGTCCCCCATCGGGCTCGCTGCTCAGCTGGAAGCCTGCTTCTCCTTCTGCCGCTCCCCCTGCTTGTGTTCCCTCTCTGTCTGTTGTCTGTCAAGTAAATAAATAAGATCTTTAAAAAAAAAAAAAAAAAAAGAACCTCAGAGAACTATTGCATGGAGTGAATTACCTAAGGGGCCAGTGGGGCACTTGGCATACAGGGGATGTGGCCAGTCTTTGCTGGCTGTTACTATTATTACCACAATTATCAAAATGCAAATATTATATTGCCCAATTATTCTCCTATCTGTCTTTTCTCACCACATGACACCCTTTTGAAGACCAGACAGGATGTCACAGTATATTTGGAACCCCCCCTAATCTCCGTAAGCATAGAAAATGCCCCGATTGGTGCCCACGGCAGGTATAAGGAAGAACTTGGGGTGAACTGAATGAAATGGACCCCACCTACCGGATTAATCTGTTCTTTCAGGGGTATTTCAGATCCGAGCTCTGCCTCGAGGCTGACGGGGTCAGTGCATTCAACAAGTGTGTCGTCAGTCACTTCTCCATTGAGGGGGGGCTCCATGACACTGCTGTGTTGGGGCCACTCAGGGTGCCCAGAGTCAGTGGTCTCTGCACCCTGGATAGTGGCATTTTCATTCCCATCACCTCTGGCGTCAGCTGCTGTCAGCTCGTTTGAAATCACAGCTGAATCACAGGGGGCTTCTGTGTCTTTGGGTGAAAATTCACTCTCTTCGGGCATCTTGGCAATTTCTGCTTTATCTCCAGTGGCTGAGGTGTCACTGGCATCGTCAGACATTTTAATACCTGTCAACGTGATTACAAACATTTTCTGCTTTAATCTGAATTGTTAAACTTGAACCCCAAACCCAAATAATCAAATCTGGTGGTGGAAGGATTTCTTCTACCAATAAGAAACTTTATGTACCATTGGGGTAGGCTGAACTATGGCCCCCCAAAGATATCCTTATCCTAATCCTTGGAATCTGGAAATGTTACCCTTATGCAGCAAAAGGGATTTTGCATATATGGTTGAATTAAGGATTCTGGGATGGGGAGATTATCCTGGGTTATCTGAGTGGGTCCTAAATGAAATTTTAAGAATCCTTAAAGAAAGACAGAAGAAGATTTGATTATAGAGAGGAGAAGGTGATGAGAGGACAGGAGCAGAGCTTGGAGTGATGAAGACGAAGGAAGGGTCATGAGCCAGGGGATATGGGGATTTACAGCCACCAGAAGCTTGCAAAAGTCAGGGAAACCATTCTCCCCTCAGAGATGCCAGAAGGAACCAGACCTACCAACACCTTGACTTTAGTTCGGTGAAGCTGGTTTTGAATGGCTGTCCTCCAGAACTGTAAGAGAAGAAATCTGTGTTGTTATAAGCCATGAGTTTGTTGTAATTTGTTATAGCAGCTGTAGGAAACTAATATGACCCTACACTGCTATCACTAAACTTTCATGGATCTCTTACATGGTATGGGGGAGTATATCTATGGAAACTAAGAGTATTATCTGTATCTGTGAAATTACTTAACATCACTTTATTAATTATAATTGTAGCAATAATGAGAATAAGCATAGAAAAGACCTGAGAGCTTATCAAAAACAACTTGACGTTTAGCTTTGCAACATTGTCAGAGATTCACATCAAGAAAGAGACCTATGTACCCTAAAGATACAAACGTAGTGATCTGAAGGGGCACGTGTACCCGAATGTTTATAGCAGCAATGTCCACAATAGCCAAGTTATGGAAAGAACCTAGATGTGCATCAACAGATGAATGGATAAAGAAGATGTGGTATATATATACAATGGAATACTATGCAGCCATCAAAAGAAATGAAATCTTACCATTTGCGACGACATGGATGGAACTAGAACGTATTATGCTTAGCGAAATAAGTCAATTGGAGAAAGACAACTATCACATGATCTCCCTGATATGAGGAAGTGGAGATGCAATGGGGGTGGGGGTTAAGGTGGTAGGAAAAGAAAAAATGAAACAAGATAGGATCGGGAGGGAGACAAACCAAAAGAGACTCTTAATGTCATAAAACAAACTGAGGGGGGTGGGGCGGGGAGAGGGGTTGGGAGAGGGTAGTGGGGTTATGGGGTTACATTATATGTTTAAATAAAAAAGCTTAAAAAAAAAAAAAAGAAAGAAACAGACTGTTAACTCCAGAGAACAAACTGGTGGTTGCCAGAGGGGAGCTGGTTGGGGAGCTGGTTGGGGGGATGGGTGAAATATGTGATGAAGATTGGAGAGTACACTTAATGTGATGAAAAATAAAATAAAAATTTTCTGTAAAAAAAAAAAAAAGAAAGAAAGAGACCTATGTACACATAAGTGTGCTTTGTTGGACACCAGCTGGTGAAGGCCTGGGCTTTGTTTGGACAACAGTTTACACAGGGAAACACAGGAGTTGGAAGGGAAAGAAGTGCGGTATTAAGTCAAACAAGGCAGGTCACTCTTATGAAAGTACCTACAAAGCTGAAAACTCCTTATGAAGCTTGCAAGTTATTATATTGTGTAGGACAGCACCATTCAACAGAAATTTCTGAAATGATGACAATGTTCTATGTCTGCACTGTCCAATGTTGTAGTTAATATTCACATGTGCCCACTGAACATGGGATATGTGGCTGGTGTAGCTGAGCACCTTTTTTTAAAAAAAAAGATTTATTTATTTGAGAAAGAGAGAGTGAGGCTAAGAGCAAAGGGAGAGGGAGAGAATCTCAAACAGCCTCCCTGCTGAGCATGGAGCCTGATGTGGGGCTTGATACCATGACCTTGATACCATGACGTTGAGATCATGACCTGAGCCAAAATTAAGAGTCGGGTACTTACCTCACTGAGCCAGCCAGGTGCCCCCCACCCAACTTTTTAAAAATAGGTTCATTGGAGAAGTGTCTGTTCATGTCTTCTGCCCATTTTTTGACATGTTCATCATCACTGGCCATCAGGGAGATTGAAATCAAAACCACATTGAGATACCACCTTACACCAGTTAGAATGGCCAAAATTAGCAGGACAGGAAACAACGAGTGCTGGAGAGGATGTGGAGAAAGGGGAACCCTCTTACACTGTTGGTGGGAATGCAATTTGGTACAACCACTTTGGAAAACAGTGTGGAGATTCCTTAAGAAATTAAAAATAGAACTTCCCTATGACCCTGCAATAGCACTACTGGGTATTTACCCCAAAGATACAGATGTAGTGAAAAGAAGGGCCTTCTGTACCCCAATGTTCATAGCAGCAATGGCCACAGTTGCCAAACTGTGGAAAGAACCAAGATGCCCTTCAACGGATGAATGAATAAGGAAGATGTGGTCCATACACACTATGGAGTATTATGCCTCCATCAGAAAGCATGAATACCCAACTTTTGTATCAACATGGACGGGACTGGAAGAGATTATGCTGAGTGAAATAAGTCAAGCAGAGAGAGTCAATTATCATATGGTTTCACTTATTTGTGGAGCATAACAAATAACACAGAAGACATGGGGAGATGGAAAGGAGAAGGGAGTTGAGGGAAATTGGAAGGGGAGTTAAACCATGAGAGACTATGGACTCTGAAAAACATTCTGAGGGTTTTGAAGGGGCGGGGGGTGGGAGGTTGGGGGAGCCAGGTGGTGGGTTTTATGGAGGGCATGTATTGCATGGAGCACTGGGTGTGGTGCATAAACAATGAATTCTGTTATACTGAAAAGAAATTAAATAAATTTTAAAAATTAAAAAAAAGCCAAAAACAGAAACAGAAAGAAAAAATAAATAAATAAAAATAAAAATGGGTTCCACATCCAGCTTGAAGCCCAATGCGAGGCTTGAACTCATGACCCTGAAATTAATACCTGAGCTGAGATCAATGGCCAGAGGCTTAACCAACTGAGCCACCCAGGCGCCCCAGCAACTACATTTTAAATTTTATTTAATGTTAAATGATTTAAGTTTACATTTTACATAGGCATGTGTAGCTAGCGGCTACCTTACTGGATAGCACGGATCTAGAAGGCTAATTTGAGATGACAATTTTCTCAGGCTAACATGAAAACACAGCGTTCTCACTACACCAGATGCCAAGTTTCAGTCCAATCAGTGGGCATTTTTGTTGACCTCAGTGTTTACCAACTGGTCAAACCTCAAGTTGCCAATAAAGCCATGGTATGTGAGAAGCCACTTAACATACTGGCCACATGGAGTACAGACTTCGAATCACACGCATGTGTAACTCTGGTCCCTCACGGAGCCGTCCCCAAGGTTGTCTGTCTAGTGTCTTTGCTCGTGCTCTGTTGTCCCCATTCCTTTCTCAAGGTTTCACACACCACTCTCCTGTTGTGAGTTTCAAATATCTACCTCATTCCATTGAGATGGAACGTGAAGTAGTGGTTTCCAGAAACTGAAGGAAGGGGAATGAGGAGGGACTTCTAATGGGCACAGATTTCTATGGTGCGGGGAGAAAATGTTCTAAAATTAGGTAGTAATGGCTGCACAACTGTGTGAATATTCCGAAGACCACTGAAACTGTACACTATCAAAGAGTGAGTTCTGTCCTATGTGAATTATATCTCAATATATTAAGAGTATACATAATACATACAACCTATAATGTTACCTGTTAATAACACTGTTATTTTAAAGATTCTACTTCTGGATAAATAGTTCCCATGGCCAGCTGGACACTTGTTCCCATCCAAATGAAAACCTATTGTCTTACTGCTAATACTTGTTCTTCCTCTTGACTTAACAGTGCCTAGATTTCCCCAATAACCCAGCCTTAAAACCTCAGGGCTGTCGAAAGCTATCATTTATCGAGTGCCTATTAAGGCAGGCTCCTTGCATATATTGTCTCCTGTGAGTTAGGTATTAGGATCTCCATTTTACAGATGAGACAATGGAGGCTCAGTAAATGGCAGATTTGAGATTTGAACCCCTCTAACCTTGAAGTTGAACCATATCAGAACTGTGTCTACAGTGCCACCAGCGTCTACTCACATTCAACCAGTGCCCAAATCCTAGAGGCTCTTGATTCAGAATTCATGTCTGGTCTTTTATCTCTCTCCCCACAGCCACCCCTCTAGCTCAGGTTCTCATTATGGTTCACGTTGATGGTTTCAACACTGGGTTCACCTTCGCCTGTTGCTCTCCCTTTCTCTTCCCCATCCCTCCCAATCCCATTCCATATCCTCAAGGCCTTTCCACCATTGAGATGAGGCCACCAGCTTTAGCTGGCATCCAAGCACCTCTGCACCTCAATCCCACCAGCCTTCCTCCCACTGTTCCCTTCCAAAACCTGGACCGAGACTGGGACATTCACATGGCTGTTGGTTCAATATGTTGTGTTTCACACATTGAAGACCCAGTGAAAAAAAACCACCGCCTCCATTGTTCATTCTGCCCAACTGGTTACCATTTTTCTTCCTCTGACCTGCCAGAGTGCTTTGTGTCTAGCTCACCTTGGTTAGAGTTGCTTGAGGGTTTTCCTATTCTAGTACATTGTAAATGCTATGAAGACAAGGGTCTTCCTTATCTTGTTTTCATCTTTGTACCAAGTGGTTTCTTGAACATAGTGGGAAGCTCAACACATATGTATATTGTTAATATTTTTGGAGACTTAAAATTTAAATGTAATTTGGATTAGTATTTTTGTATTTCTTGGGCAAACACCCAGTAGTATGACTACTGGATTGTAGGTGTACCTCTGTGTTTATAGCAGCATTATTTACAAGAGCCAAGCTCTGGAAGCAGCCCAAGTGTCCCTCAGTAGATGAATGGAAAAAGATGTGAGATAGATATATATCTCTTACATATATCGCTATACATATCTAATAATATAATATATATATTATGCAGCCAGAAAGAAGAATGAAATCTTGAAATCTTGTCATTTGCAATGACACGGAAGGAGCTAGAGTATAATGCTAAGTGAAATAAGTCAGAGAAAGACAATATCATATGATTTCACTTGTATGTAGAATTTAGGAAAGAAAACAGACAAAGAAAAAAAGAGAGAGAGAGAGACAAACCAAGAAACAGACTCTTGACCATGGAGAACAAACTGATGGTCACCAGAGGGGAGGTGGGTGGGGAGACGGGGGAAACAGATGATGGGGATTAAGGAGGGCACTTGTGATGATAACCAGGTATTGTATAGAATTGCAGAATCATTATATTGTACACCTGAAACTAACAGAACACCGTATATTAACTACATTGGAGTTAAAGTTCTTAAAAATGTAATCTGAAATGAAAGCAAGCAGAAAATGCCTTTACCCCATTTACTCCTCAAGAGCTACCTTAAAGTAAGTGGTTCCAAACGTTCCATATTCTCTCTCCTTTGCCCTTTGTCACCCAATGAACTAAGTTAAAATGTCTCCTTTCAAACAAAAATCCTTGAATTCAGTAATAACACTCCCGCAAACAAGTCTATGGGTGGGAAAGGCAAAAAATGCATACTTCCTTTTAGCTGCCATATAAAGTTGAGGATAGTCAAGGCAGGAGGTGATCTGCAATGAGTATGGTCAATGCCTAGTAGAAACAGGAGAGAAGAAAACAAGGCCACCATACAGAAAAGGGAGTTGCTCATGGGAGGAAGGCGGAACTGAGTGAGGGTACTTGAGAAGCTGCTGTCCTTTTGGAAACATACAAAATCTTGAAAATCTCTGAGTCAGGACTGGGATAAGACATTTGGCAAACAGCAGCCTGCTGGCCACATCTTGCCCTCCACCTGTTATGGCAAATAAGATTTTTATTGGGACACAGATACATTCATTTGTTGCTATACCATCTATGGCTTCCCTAACACTGCAATGGTTGAGTTGCATAGCTGAAAAGAACTTATGGCTGGATGCTTGGGGGGCTCAGTCGGTTAAGAGGCTGCCTTCGGCTCAGGTCATGATCCCAGGGTCCTGGGATGGAGTCCCACATTGGGCTCCCTGCTCAGCGGGGAGTCTGCTTCTCCCTCTCCCACTGCCTGCAGCTCCCCTGCTTGTGTTCTCGAACACGCTCTCTCTCTCTGCCAAATAAATAAAATCTTGGAGGAAAAAAAAGACCTTATAGCCCACAAAGTCGCAAAGCCTAAAATATTTACTATCTGGCCCTTGACAAAAATGTTTGCTGACCCATGGTCTAGGACATTGCTCAAGTGCCATGACCTAAACCTTTTTCCATTTTATCCTATCCTCATCTGGGTCCTGGGGACATAAGGAGAATGGGTGCGTGAATAAATGATGCTTCGGCATCACTTTTGTTCCCACCTTGTACCCATGAGTAGCTGGTCAGAGGCACTGTCTGATAGTTTCATTTCTTTGTAAAGTAATTTGAAAATCCTTATTATTCATCTGGATGACTAAGGCACTCCGAACTATTTCACTTTTCTAGAAGCAGAGATGTGAGAATAAACCTAGCTATAATAAACGTTTCTGGGCAAAGAAAAAACATTTTGGACACTTTGTTGGTTATGCTTTGCCCTAAATGTGTCTCCATGCTGTTCCTAACGGCTCTAAAATACCTCAGGATCTATTGTGCAACTCTATTGTGTGACATACACGCAGCATAGCTGTAACTCATAGCCGGGGTAGGGGAGTGTTGGGGGGGGTATGAGGGGGGTGGGGCATGGTTGGTTAACATCAGGGGTGCCCTGTTCAGGAATATACTCTCCGGAGGACTTGAGTTAGCACTCAAAATCTGTAATTGGGGGCACCTGGGTGGCTCAGTCAGTTAAACATCTGCCTTCAGCTCCGGTCATGATCCCAGGCTCCTGGGATCGAGTCCCACATCGGGCTCCCTGCACCTTGGGGAGCCTGCTTCTCCCTCTACCTCTCTCTCTGTCTCTCATGAATAAATAAATAAAATCTTTAATAAAAAAAAAAATCTGTTACTGGGTGTTCCCTCTAGATAGGGCTTCACTAATACCCTCTTTAGTCATTACCCCAGGCTGTGCTAATTAGCACAAGGGAAATTAGAAACCATTTTTCACCGGTGAAATGGGAAATGTTTCAGATGGGTAGACTGGCAAGCAATCACGCACAGGTGCGACCTCTCCTATTCCCAGGGCATAAGATTATACTGGGTTCAGCAGCTTAGTGCTCTTTGAGATAGATATTTTCTAGTTCTGCTTTGATTGTGAGAGCACTCCAAAGCCTGGCTGGGTTAGCCGAGTCCTGCTCCTAGAGCAGTCCATGCCAGAGGCCCCAAAGGATGGAGACTTCATCAAGCTTCTAAGAACAAACTGAGGGCCCAGTTGCCTTAGGTCTGTTTGCCTCAGCTGTAGAAACAGCGGTTGAAAAATGGCTGAGCAAAACCTCTTTTCCCTGCAACTGCCCTGCCTTCAACCATCAACAGGAAGCCATCCCTTCAGAAATACCCTAAATCAGCTGTAAGGTGTTGAACCTATACTGTTAAAAATGTTGCTGTCAACTTATACATTTCGGAGACTGTATTTTGACATCAGTTGGGATAATAAAAATGGCCACCACAATGTTCAGCCTAATTGTATGTATCTTTAATCTCTGTTTACTTCAACCTACTATAGGACTCCGTTTTCTCTAAACTAAACCAAACCCCCAAATCTTCTTCATTCACTCTGGTCGACCTTCATCTCCTCTGGGTGTTAGGACAGGAGAGATGTAATCAGTTTTGAAGACTGTGCCCTTGTATCCAAGGCAATTAGAAACTGTGTCCTAAAGACAGCTGTTCAAGCACAGTGACCATCGGAGTGCACTTGGACTACAGCTGTGACACACGCTATTTCCTGGGACAGTCCCTATCTTAGCCTGGGTGCCCCAGAAGCAGTAAGACATAAATCTCTCCCGATTTAGGGTTTGGAACATTCATCACCGCAGCCTGTCTTGATGCTAGCGAAACTCAACCCAGAGAAACAAGGAGGCTTCTTTGGGAAACTTCAAGGAGAGGAAGAGTAGCAGATAAAGGAGCCTTTGTGGGCTGGGAATAAGTTAGTTTTTCATGAGTAAATTCATTCATCACCTAAAATGCTCCCAGAACTATGTGAGGTATTGGAGGAGGAACATCATGGGCTCCAAAAATAAGTCCAAAACGGAAGACATGGCTACTGTCCTTCAGAAAATGAATAACTGTTTTCACGTTATCCCTGGTCAATGAAGATCCAGGAAACTGTTTCAAGCAAACATGCCACAGTTAAGAGAAGCTACAAAACAGCACACCAAATAAGGGAAAGATGTGCTGGAATGAGACGGACTTCCTGCAAAGGAGAACCTTGAACCGGAATGAGACTGACCTTGTGCAAACCTTGAAAGTGGCTTTGACAGGAATACTCAGGCATGGTGAGATAAGAGTATGTGCAAATGCCCTGCATCAGGAATAATGTCTAGATAACTGGGATGAATTCGTGGCCCCACCAGGAGGCAGTATGGAAGAATAGGGTGGCAGGTAGCTTGAAGGTAGGGGGCATACTCTGAGGAAGAAAGAGAATGCTCTGGTCCCACCATCTCTGTGTGGGTGCACAACTTACTACTGTTGGGCTTCCTCCCTTCCTCCTCTGTGGAGGGAGAGGGGACAAAATGCTCTGGATACTGGGTTTCCAAACCCCGAAGACTGAAGGACTGGGACCAGTCCATGATGACAGAGAAAAATGAGGACAAGATCGCAAGTTTTTCATCAGTCTAAATTTATTAAAGGACTGCCTTCACCTTGCAAGGTTAGCCTTCATGCTTTTCTTGGTATTAAAATCTTTCACTTTATGAAATAGTAGTGCTGTGGAATGATTTCTTTTTAAATAGCCTCTTTTGGCAAAATAAGAATTTGGTAACATAGTATCCTAAGGAAAATCACTGCCCCCAATTTTAGAAAGGACTGGTCAGTGAGGACCAGGGACAAAAATTCTGGGTGAGGGGTGCCTGGGTGGCTCAGGGGGTTAAGCCTCTGCCTTTGGCCCAGGTCATGGTCTCAGGGTCCTGGGATCAAGCCCTGCATTGGGCTCTCTGCTCGGTAGGGAACCTGCTTCCCCCCCTCTCTCTCTGCCTGCCTCTCTGCCTACTTGTGATCTCTCTCTATCAAATAAATAAATAAAATCTTAAAAAAAAAATTCTGGGTGAGAGGTTACTTAGCTCCTAAGAGATCCCCCCTTAGGAAGTCGCAGTTTGTTTCCTCCTGTCTAGCTTGCACCGGTCTCCTGTATTTTTCTGAACCACAGACGGGACCTATTTGCTCCCCTGTTTAAAAACCATTAGGTTTGGGACGCCTGGGTGGCTCAGTCGGTTAAGTGTCTGCCTTCAGCTCAGGTCACGATCCCGGGGTCCTGGGATGGAGTCCCACATGGGGAGTCCTTGCTCAGCAGGGAGCCTGCTTCTCCCTCTCCCTGCTGCTCCCCCTGCTTGTGCTGTCTCTCTCTCTGACAAATAGATAAAATCTTAAAAAGAAAAAAAAATTAGGTTTAAACACCCTTGCATAACACCTGTGGCCCTGATCTCTTTATCCACCTCCTCTAACTCTTAGGAACCTTCCACTCTGGCCTCACCAGACTTTCCATTAGTACTCACAGCTTGTAACCACTCCCTACCTTGCCTTTGCCTGTCTGGTTCCCCTGTCTGGGCTGCCCTGCCTTCAGCCGCCTGGCAACCTCCTATTCGTCTCTCCATGTCTAGTGTTACTTTTTACTCTAAATTTTTCCCTAATTTTCTCCACACCTTTCCCAAGAATTAATTGCTTCCCAAACCTCCACGCTCTGTGTGACACTCTGCATGGACTTCTACGGCATTTGTAAGGCAGATCTGTCTATGTGTCATTTCCTCCTCTTCCAGGACTGTGACCAACGACCACTGAGCTCGGGTTCTGACCCTCAGATATTTACAGAACTGAAATATATTGTCTGATACTGATTCAAGAGAGAGAATATTTGACATAAGCCAGACTTATAAATAAATGGCTTCTTGTATGGGCCGAATCCTTGGTATTCTAGAAGGCCCCCTCTCACCCTCAAACTCCTTCTGCACTGACTCCCTGGTGTTTCAAATACCACTCTGGAAGTTTCATTCCTTTGCTTAAAGCTTACAATGTAAGAAGCTATCAGAGTCTTTCCTGAGCTCAGGCTCTGATGGAGGAAAGGAAGGAGGGAGCAGGCGTTGAATATGGGTGAGGTTGGAAAGTCACTAGGAGGAAAGGAGGGCAGAAAGAGGCCTCTGAGGAGAGAGGCTGTCTCCTCGGTTACCTCGGGTTGGGGTTCAAGAGACACTGATTTGAGAAGCTACCTGTTTGTACCCCTAACGTTTAGGATGGGAGCGGATGGGATGAACAGGGCACAGAAATACAGCCCTAAGCCCAGACAGAGATAACGTCTTACTCCAGGAAAGAGCAGTGAAGTTCAGGCGCCTGATCTGAGATGGCTGGAAATATTCACCAGATTCCAGCGCAGAAGAGGAGAGAGTGGGCGAGCGGGAGGGGCCTGGGGCCCTGGGTTAGACTCAGCCAGGTGGTACTAGCTTAGGGTGTTGCTTGGGGTAGAAGAGCAAGTGCGGCTGCAGGAGGCGAGATGATGACGTTGGGTGGGAGGTCAAGGCCAGAGCTGCTCGGTTTTCCAAGGCCAAAGGCAAGCATACCCCATGATGGAAGCCTTTGCCTTATGGGGACCTACTCCCTCTGTGACCCCCGGTGGCGGGGGCCCTGCAGCCTGCCTCTGACTCGGACCCGGGACCCCGGGGAAACTTTCTCAGCTTTGCTCGGTGCCGGAACCCGGTACTTGGAGAGAACGGGTCAGGCTCCGCGGAGGTTCACGCCGGCCGAGGGGGCAGACCCCGAGCGCGGGCGTGTGGGTGTGTGCATGAGCGTGGACCCAGAGCGACACACACTCACACACACACACTCACACGCCCGCACCCACGCAGGGCCCTCGGCCGCGCCGCCCGCTCCTCCCCGGACCTTCACCCCAAAGTCCGGTCCTCCCGGGTCCCGCGCCTGGTGCCAAGTCCCTGCCGATGGCTTCCCACTAACGCAGCGGACACGATTCCCGGGCCAGGAAGAGGAGCGACGGCAGGGTCTCCCCACCACCCCGCTGCGGCGGTGCCGCACTCCCCCGCCCGCCGGGGAAGGGGATGCGGAGAGGGTGCCCCGGGCTCTTACCGCTCAGGCGGCCGAGTGCGCGCGCGAGCGCCCGGCGGGTCCCGCCCCGCCACGTCGGCAGGGCCGGCGGGGACGCGGCCGGAGGGCGGGCCGGGAGGGGGACCCGGGGGCGGCCGCCGAGCTGCCCCGCCCCGCCGCCGGCCCAGGAGGAGCCCCGCCCCCGCGTGCGGCCCGCCCCGGAGCCCCAGCGCGGCGGGCTCAGCCTCGCACCCCCTTGGCCGGGCGGGGATCCTCCCTGGGAAACTTGGCTTTTCCAGCTCTGTGCCCGCGGGGAGAGCCGGAGAGCGCCACCCCCACGTGGGGCGGGTCTCGGGGTTCCCCGCGACCGTTTCCTGCCTTTAAAGGCGCCCGGAAAATCCCACAGGCAGTTTCCCGAGGAGGCGATCGCTCAAGTTCAGCAAGAGTTTACTTTGCCCCGATTCTGCGTTAAACAGCTTTCCCTTACCCTGCCGGCGGGAGTGCAATCTGATTTAAAACCAACCAACTAAACAAAACGCTTTCTAGAAGGCTAATTTGGAAATGGGGATCAAAATTGAACAGCTTTAGCTTTGGCCCAGGAGTCCCACATTTTGCAAATACTTAAGAGTCAAATGTGCGAATATGTATGTGCGAGGATATTTATTGTTGTTTATGCCCGGAAAAACCTGAACATAATACTCTGTCCCACAATAAAAGATTGGTTAAGAGGGCGCCTGGGTGGCTCAGTGGGTTAGGCCTCTGGCCTCGGCCCGGGTCATGATCTCAGGGTTGTGGGATCAGGCCCCCGCATCGGGCTCTCTGCTTGGCGGGTAGCCTGCTTCCCCCTCTCCCTCTGCCTGCCTCTCTGCCTACTTGTGATCTCTCAAATAAATTTAAAATAAAATCTTAAAAAAAAAAAAGATTGGTTAAGTAAATTATAGCAGCTTCCAACAGTCGCATATGCTGTGGCCATTAAAAATTATTAATTATCCATTTGATTTGTTGACATGCAAAGAAGGCAGGCCATAGCCAAATTTTAAGTCCAGGCTGGGGAAGTTTACAAGAGTATGTATTGTGTAAGTATTTTGTTATATATCTATATACGATCTATATACATAGATATATCTATCTATATCTATATATATCATAAGTTAGGGAAAATACAATTTTAAAGACTGATTCTTTCCAAGTTCTGCAATTTTGAGTATTAACAAATTTTGTTCAAAAGGTATGACAGGTGTGTTTTGGCGAACCAGAGACACAAACACCATGCAAGTGACTTCTGTGCCTGCCTACTGACATCAAGTACCTTTGCCCCACCTGCCCCACAGGCTGAGCTGAATGGGGAGAATGCAATCACATATTCCTTTTAAGGGCGGGTTTCCTTTTCTCCTTTGACCCAAACCACACCTTTCCAATAAAAGACTATCAAGCAAGCAACTCTAGCAACTGGTTGCTGGCTGCAAATTATGCCTCTTTACCCAACAGCTGCTGCTTCCAAGCCCACTAGGTTTTATTCCAAAAACTTATTTTTTTGCAACTTAAAAATTGCTTATTCCTTTAAAAAATTCTGGAGTCTTTAAAACACATATAAAAGCAGAGACTAATATGATAAATACTTATTTGTGTAAGAAAAAAGTAGAGACTATTATAACAATAGGTAGATTGAACAACTTTTCTTTTCGTCATATTTATTTTAGAACCTTCTTTGAAAAGAAAAAATATGTTAAAGATATGTTGGAAATCCTTTCCATTGCATTTTCTGCCTTCCATGAAGGTAAACCCTGTCCCAAGGTTACTATATATCCTGCCCACCCATATTTTTATACTTTACCGTGCATACCTTTATCCATATGATGTAGGAGAGATGTTAGGGTTCAAAGCCAATGGCCAAGAAAGAATTCTGGAGATGTCTTTGGTGCAAAAGGTGGTTTTATTAAAGCACAGGGACAGCGGCATGCCTGGGTGGCTCAGTGGGTTAAGCTTCTGCCTTTGGCTAAGGTCATGATCTCAGGGTCCTGGGATCAAGTCCCGCATCAGGCTCTCTGCTCAGCAGGGAGCCTGCTTCCCCCTTTCTCTCTCTGCCTACTTGTGATCTCTCTCTCTGTCAAATAAATAAATAAAGCCTTAAAAAAATAATAAAGCACGGGGACAGGACCCATGGGCAAAAAGGGCTGGACTGGGGTCACGAGGAGTGACCCATTTTATACTTTCAAATTGGGAAGGGGTTCGGGATAGCGTAAGCCTCTAAGGAATTTTGGAAGCATGGTTTCCAGGACCTTGAAGGGGCTAGCTCTTGTTGAGAAAAGGTCATTTATTACCATGTAATAAAGCCTGAGTCATGACACCCTTCAGATGTATATCAGTGGGCCATGTTTGAGAGATGATTGCCAACATGTATCTTGGCGGGTAGAGATAAAGGAGGTTTCCAAAAGGAGTTTTTATATGTTGAAGTAGACTTACAGGATCCGGGAGGGTCGGGCTAAAATTGCCATTTGCTCTTAGCAGAGTATTAACATTGAGGCAGCTGAGTCCCTAGAGGAATGCCACTCTGCCTGTCTCAAGGACTTGTCACCAGGCTGTTGACAGTAAGGAAATGTAATAACTTTTCTTCTGCCTTTGTTTCCCACATCACGTAGATATTAAATGGAATTCTTTTTTCAGTGTTTTAAAATTGTATAAATAACATCCTATACATTTGTTTACTCAACCTTATGTTTTTGAGAATCATTTATGTTCATATATGTAAATCCAGTGCATTGATTTCCATGTCGCATAGGAGACCACTATATGAATATCCACAATTTATCTATTCCCCAATTGATGGACATGTGATGTATTTCAGGTTTCACTATTGCATGAAGTGCTCCAGTGGTCATCTTTGTATGCTTTCGGTGTCTCAGGCTAGAAATGGAATAGCCGGGTCACCTTTACTAGACATCTGAAGTTGTCCTCCTGTGTGCGTCAGCTGAGATGGGGAAGCTGGAGACTCCACTGAAATCTGCTTTCTGCTCCTTTTCCCGCTTCTGTTCTCGCTGGGACCTGCACACCCACCATACACGTGCCTCATGGTACAAATAAGGCATGTTCTCCTAGTAAGGGACAAGGAGTTAATGATTTCCTCAGTCTTCCAGCACCACAGATAACATCTAAGAAAGGACTGGGTGAGAATGACCAGACAAATCGAATCCCAGACGGCTGGCTCTACTCATCTCAATGACAAGACTCCCTGGCTCCCCGAGGGATAAGTAACTTAGGGAGTATATCTGGACCCTTTTCCTTGTTCTGACCAGTTCTTGGATGCCTGAACTGACACATACACCAGACCACAATCCTCACTAAAAACTCCAGACCCCGAACCAAAAAGAGACTCTCTTTCCTTGTCTGTTCTGAGGCTTCCATATGCTCTATCTGTATCTTCACTCTTTCCCTACCCTTAATATACTCTGCTCTCACTCCCTCCTGGCTCACATTTGATTTTGACCCTGCACATAGCCCAGGACCCTCTTGTCTGGCCCTGTGGGACCCCTCTCTGGGTCCCTGGCCCCAGCCTGCCCACATCACAACCAAAATACAAAAATTTTTTAAAGATTTTATTTATTTGCTTATTTAAGTAATCTCTATACCCAACCTGGGCCCCATGCTCATGATACTGAGATCAAGAGTCAGCTGCTCTTCCGACAGAGCCAGCAAGGCACCCTAATTAAAACTTTTGTGAGTATACTATGTACCTAGATCTGCTTTAGGGGCTGGGAATACATTAAGGAGGAAAGCCAAGTCCCACTTTCAAGGAACTTCCATTCGGTTGAAAGGGAGAGACCCTCACTAGATAACATACCAGGGGGTGGCATAAAGCTGGATATAGTGTCCATAGGTCTACAGAATGATGGGTGGGAGCAACGGTGGTCTGGGAAGGCCATGGAAATGAAGTGGTATTTCAGTATAGACTTCAAAGAAGTAAGGGAGTGAACAAAAGTGATATGAGGGGACCATTTCAGACGGAGAGGACAGAAAGAGCAGTGTGGGAACAACTTGGTGCACTCACAGAATGGGAAAGTGGCCATTGTGGCTGGAGCGGAGGGAGGGTGGGCCAGACTAGAAGGAATGAGGCCACAGAGGTAGTGGAGTCTAAGGGGTGAGAGGTAGACTAGGCAGTGCCTTGGAAACCACAGTTGGGATCTTGGCTATGCTTTGAATAAGAATTCTTCCAGATTTTGAGTAGGAGTGTGCCATGATTCTAGTGTCTGATTCTCATGGGCTGGGAGAGGATGAAAGTGGGTGGGTAGAGGGAAGGGCAGAGGTAGGCACCAGTTAGGAGGCCATTGTGGTTATCCATGGGACAGATGATTATGGGTTTGGCCACCGTGGGAGTGGTGGAGAGCATGAGAGGTGTTTTGCTCGTAGAGATATATTTCAGAGAAACACCCAATAAAATTTGCTCAAGGATTGGATGTGGAGTTTAAGGAAAAGAAAGAAATTATACATTAGTCCAAGGAATTTTTAAAAAGATTTTATTTATTTATTTGGCAGATGGAAATCACAAGGAGGCAGAGAGGCAGGCAGAGAGAGAGGAGGAAGCAGGCTCCCTGCTGAGCAGAGAGCCTGATGCGGGGCTGGATCCCAGGACCCCGGGACTATGACCCAAGCTGAAGGCAGAGGCTTTAACCCATTGAGCCACCCAGGTGTCCCTAGTCCAAGGATTTTGAACCAGTATGATTGCAAGAATAGAAGCATCATGGGGCACCTGGGTGCACAGTCAGTCAAGCGTCCAACTCTTGGTTTAGGCTCAGGTTTCAATCTCAGGGTCATGGGACCAAGCTCCACTTTGGGCTCCATGCTGACCACGGAGTCTGCTTGAGATTCTCTCTCCTTCTTCCTCTGCCCCTCCCGCTTGTGCTCTCTCTCTCTCTCAAAATAAACAAATAAATCTTTTTAAGAAAAAGAATAGAAGTATCATTTATTGAGATCAGGAAGGATGCAAAAGGCATAGGTTTGAGGTCTGAGGTAGTGAGGACTCAAGAAATTGATTTTCAACAAGAAAAGTTTAGCAAATGTTTAGTTCAGGTGGTTGGATGTAAGAGTCTGGAGTTCAGGGGAGAAGTCTGGGCTGGAGATAGTAACTGGGGAATTATCAGCAAATCAATAGTTTTGAAGGCATGAACCAGCATGAGAATGCTTGGAGTTGCAGAAGAGAGGATGGTCAAGACTGAGTCTTGGCTGTGCCAAGTCAGAGAGATAAGGAGGACCCACAGGGAGACTGGGAAGGAATGTAGTGATTTAGCACGAGGTTAGTAGGGAGGTACATGGGAGTGAGAGTGGAAGAAGGGAGCATGGTGTCCCCGAAGCCAAGTAAGAAAACTTTTCAAGATCTTTTAACTGTGTTAAATACTGCGGAGTGTGCTGATAAGCACTGAGAACTGACCCTTGGATTTGGCAATGTGGAGGTCATGGGTGACCTTAAGAATGATTTCTCTGGAGTGGTGGAGAAAGAAACCTGATTGGAGTGGGCTTGAGAGAATGGAAGGAGATTATTTAGAGACAGTAAGTAGCGTGACTTTTTCAAGGAGTTCTGGTGAAAAGAGGAACAAAGATGAGATTGGGAGTTCTTGTAGCATTATATGCTAATTAGAACCAAACATTAGCACAAACAAATGATGATATAGTAGAGGAAAGATCATTGCTGGAGTGAAAGAGTGATTTTCTTTTTTTTTTTTTTTAAGATTTTATTTATTTATTTACTTGTCAGAGAGAGAGAGAGCGAGCATACACGCAAGCAAGCAGAGGCAGAGGGAGAAGCAGGCTCCCCGCCCAGCAAGGAAACCAATGTGGGACTCGATCCCAGGACCCTGCGATCATGACCCAAGCTGAAGGCAGTGGCTTAACCGACTGAGCCACCCAGGCATCCCAAGACTGATTTTCTTGAGTAGACAAGCAGGAATGGAATTTAGTGCCCAATGGGGAGGAGCTGGCTCTTGATAGAGTTCATTCACGAGAGCAGAGGGAAGTACAGGCAGACAGGGGCAAGTAGGCTAGCAGAGTTTTGCAGGGAGGGTGGGGAAATGCTCTTCTGGTTCCATTTAGATTCTGCACGAAAAATGAAGCATTATCAGCTGAGAGACAGGAAGGAGAGACATGTTGGAAGTGTGAGAGGGAAGGAGGTATAAGATAGAGCGAATGGGCTAGGGAAGGGGACTAGAAAGGGTAGTAGGATTGCTGTGCCCTCTTGAGGTTGAGACTCAGTCATGAATTTCAGGTAAAACAAGTCAGCCTGGATGTGTGTTTTCTCCAGTTGCACCAGCGGCGCAGGCTCGGTATAATCAGTCCACTGATGGGTTGGACTTAACCTGGGTAGAGGAGACAGGAGGAAGGGAGTTGAGGGTGAACGCAGAGGATGATTAAAAGGGTAGATCATGACCTTTCAGTCCAGGGCAGTGGGGCTGAGAAATCGTTGGCCGCAGAGGGAAAGAGTTGGAGGTGGTAGCTGGAGGGTGGGATGCTGGTGATTGAGATTATAGAAAGGGTAGAGACATTGGTAATGATATCTAGGGTATCATGAGGGAATGCATGGCTGAGGTAGGTTGCAGAATAAGAACTATTAGAGGAGAGAATATGCAAGAACTTAAGAAGCTGGGGGAATGAAGGAATCTCTACGCAGCTATCGAAATCACTAGAATAATGGCAGGGTGGTGTTGCACTGGGATGGTGAGCCGTGCTGAAATGCTCAGTAAACGAGGGAGTGATGAGCCTCTGTGGATGGCTGCACCCAGGAGGGGTAGGTTTCAAGGGCTGGAGGGAGGAACGTGATCTAGAAGTAGCAGTGAGGGTCAGGACGCCTACATCTCCTCCAGGCCTTGAGGTGTGAGGGATGCAGTTGAGAACAATTTGGACCACTAGAGGGCGATGTGTTCAGAATGGTGTCTAGATCTCAGAGTGACCTGGTGCTTTGGAACTAGACCCCTTGAAGAACTTTTATTTAAATTTAAATTAAATTAAATTAAATTTAGAGCTTTTAAAATAATACGGATATCTGGTACCATCCCAGACCATTTAAATCAGAATCTCTGAACATGTGTGAGAATTCCCGTTTCCTCCCATTCTGACCAACATTTGGTATTATATTTTCATTTTTGTCCATCCCAGGTATGTACGATGGTGTCTCCTGGTTGTCTTAATTTGTATTTTCCCATATTCTAATGAGGATGCATTCCTTATATGTTTGATCTATTTACTTCCCTGTTGTCCGTCCGTTTATATCCTCTACACATTCCCCACCCACATTGGGTTTGTTAGTCATTTTCCTATTGGCTTGTAATAACTCGTTATATATTTTAGATTTTAATCCTTTTGTGGTTATATGTGTTGCAAATATCTTTGCCCATGAATATGGCTTGTCTTTTTTTTTTATTCAACAGATTTGGATTTTGTTATCAATATTTAAGTTACCAATTTTATTTCTAGTGGTTTGTATAGTTTACAACATAATTTTCATACAGCTTGTTTTGAAGCTGTTGTTAGACACACGTATTTATTAATTGATTTTTCAGGGAAGGAGAAAGGCAGTTTTTTGAAAAGTAAAAATCATCAAAATAATGTTTGGCTCTGTCTGTATTGGGACAGTATATTTGTCACTCTTAGACTGTTATTTTACCTATCCCACTATGACACTGGTTTTTTTAAGAGATTTTATTTATTTATTTGAGAGAGAGAGAGAGAGCAGGGAGTGGAGCTGAGGGAGAGGAACAAGCAGGCTCTGTGCTGAGCATAGGCCCGACTCAGGGTTTGATCCCACTACTCCAAGGTCATGACTGGAGCCGAAATCAAGAATCAGACCCTTAACTGACTGAGCCACCCAGGTGCCCTACACAGTTTTATTTTTTAAAATAAAGCTAATGCAGGCGCCTGGGTGGCTCAGTGGGTTAAGCCTCTACCTTCGGCTCAGGTCATGATCTCAGGGTCCTGGGATCCAGCCCCGCATCGGGCTCTCTGCTCAGCAGGGAGCCTGCTTCCCCCTCTCTCTCTGCCTACTTGTGATCTCTCTCTGTGTCAAATAAATAAATAAAATCTTAAAAAAAATAATAAAGCTAATGCATGTACCTAGTAAAAAAAATTCAAAAAAGGACGAAAGAGTGCAAGATGGTAAATAAAAACCTTTCTCCTTTGCTGCGTCTGCTTAAAGGTAACAGTTTCTTCATATTTTTATTCATATACCTGGAAAAAAAAGATTTTTATGCATATACCACCATATGTATGTAGAGCCCGGTAACAGTTTCCTGTGGCTGTCATAACAAATTCCCACAAACTGCGTGCCTTAGGACAACAGAGAGATTCACTCTGTCCCAGTTCTGGAGACCGGAAGTCCAAAATCAAAGTGATGCAGGGCTGTTGGCTTCCGACGGTCCTAGGCATTCCTTGGCTTGTGGCTGCAAAGCTCCAGTCTCTGACAACCTGCTCGCCTTTCTCTCTGTCTCTCCTCTGTGTGTTGTGTAAGGACACGTGGTATCTTCCAAGGCACCTGGTGTGATGCAGAAGCACACAGACGCTGGGGCGGGATTTCACCTGGGTTCAGACCTCGGCCTCAGTGCACACAACCTGGGACAGTTACCGGATGGCTCCTCCCCCAGTGTAAGGGGGATAGAGATAGGATAAATCTCACAGCACCTTTATGAGGGTAAAGTGAGTTAATATTTGTAAAGCACTCAGAACAGTACTTGGCCAGAAGATAACCTAAGTAAACATCCGACAGACCAGATCTTATGTAAATGATATCACGTTTTCAGCACTTTTCCGCTCCTTGCTTTTCTTCACTTAGTAATACATCCTGAAGTCTTTCCATCTCAACATATACAAATGTAAGGCTTGTATAGAATTCCAAACTCCTTACTAAAATAACTTCTGTGTCAAGCACAATTCCAGCCATTTTATATTCATTATCTACCCCCATCCCAAAAGTCCCAAATATTCCCATTTAGGATAAATGAATGGAGACTCTGTGAAGTTAAGCAAGTTGCCTAAGACGTGCTTGGTTTTGTGAGTTCAGCCCAGGCTGTTCCACTGTGATCCTGTCTTCTGTACAAGCTGACTTCTGTGCGTGTATCATCTCCTTAAAGACGTTTCTCCGAATACTAACAGCCTCAACAGGAATAGTCCCCTTGTTTCCCAAAACCGGCATTGTGAAATGACCTTATGAGCATTTGCTAAATCATCGAGTGATGTGAGGAGATCTACAGTGGTGGGTTTACGTGTGTGCACGTGTGTCGTGTATGTAAACATGTGTGTGTGTTTTCTTAAAGACTTCAGTCCAGTGTTGCTTGAAATTCCCTTAAACCCCCAGCTGGCCCCTCTCTCCTCTGCCTGTTTCACAAAGCTAGTTTCCCACTGTCCCAGATATATTGTGGTTCCCTAGTTCTTTCTTTTGGGGACCCATCAGAGACCCAGCCGCTCTTTGCGGTTTCTCCCCGGGGCCTGAGAAGACTTCCTGTTATGGTTGATGTGTAAGAATGAACGGTAAGAAGCTGGCCTTTCCCTTCTGCCCAAAAGCAGAAGTGATTCTTACCCAAATGTCTCACTTTGTTATGGGTCAAATCGTAGGGTCTTAACTTGTTTTTCGTAAGATGAGGTAGTGCTGGACAGCGGGATGGATTATAGAATAATTATTTAACTCATATGTTCAGTTCTCTCTTTTTAAAATATTTTATTTATTTATTTGACAGAAATCACAAGTAGACAGAGAGGCAGGCAGAGAGAGAGGGAGAAGCAGGCTCCCTGCTGAGCAGAGAGCCGGACGCGGGGCTTGATCCCAGGACCCTGAGACCATGACCGGAGCTGAAGACAGAGGCTTAACCCACTGAGCCACCCAGGCACCCCTGTTCAGTTCTTTTTGATTAAGTGGAGAGTCTTGGGAATTGGATATCCTTGCTGCTTGAAGTGTCTGGTTACTTCTTTTTGTAGCAACCTTTGTTGATTGTTCTAAGATCATTCCAAATGGCCTTTAGAAAATTGATTTTTACTCAGTCCTGCAGCATCTCAGTGTCATTTATTATCCTAGAATTAAGAATTAATGCATCTATTGGCCCTTCCTAGCTGCATGACTTTGGGCAAATTCTGTAGCCATTAAGGCTTAGTTTCCTCATCTACAAAACGGGCACAATCATATCGACCTTGAGGATCGCTATTACCATCAAATGTGACAATGGCATAGAAAGCCAATAACACAGTGCGTAGCACATAATGAAAGCCCAATAAATGTGATTAATATTAAACAAAAAGAATTAATGCATCTAATAATACCAAATGTTGGTCAGAATGTGGAGAAACAGGATGAATCTTTCCCCAGGTGTGGCTATATACATACATATCAACTACTACATTTTCCATGACAGTTGATTTTTTTTCAACACATAATCTTGGACCTAAGCTTCTTTTACTTTAAAGTACCTCATCCAGCTGAAGCAGTGCTCCAAAATCGCTTGAGAACAGTAGTTGCAATTATTTTGGAAATGTTAACTGGGCTGATCACTGGAAACATGCCACATTCAGTGGCTCTACTCTGGTGACTGTTCAACACAGCGGCTGCAAACTCTCAGAGATAAATCTCCCCATAGAAGGGACATTTTCCTTCCCACAGAAATTGTCCTAAACCGTCTGCTCGCCCGAATTTAAAGACTGGATTACAGTTTGAGTTCCTTAGCCCAGAAAATCCGGCTGACCCACAGACTTTTCACGTGATCTTTGAAAAGGAAATTCCTACGTCGGTGTAATTCCAGGAAGGCTCAACAGATGGCACAAAATCGTTTCTGTGGCACTGCTTTACTTAAACCAAGGACCTGCCTTTGGTCAGGGGCTCGCTTTCCCTTGTGATTTGGAAGGGACTTTTCCTCTACTCCTGGGAAAGGAACACCGCGGTAAGTGAGCAGGCTTTTGTGGATTGTTCAAAATATGGCAGAAAGACCTCAAATATGTGAGAAAATGCCAACGATGGCACAGGAGAGGTGTATCATTCCTTTGGAATGTTTGCCTTTGGAAAAAGTTGCGGCTGTCCTTTTCATTTCCAAGAATGATGACAAGTGGGGTGTCTTCATGTCTGTCTTGAAGAGAGGTAAAAAGAACTGGCACTTGCAGCCATCGTTCAGGGAAGACACTAACTGATGTCATTTCGTCTGTTTCTGTCTGCATTTCTCACCTCTCCCTCTGGTTGCTTGCTTCCGGTGATGTTTACCTCAGTATTTGCCCCTTGCGCAGCACCCAGCCCAAGCTATGTGTTTTTCTAGTAGACCTGAGTCTTTGCTCCCCCTCATCACTGGGGCTGTAGCTGTTCCTTCGTATCTGTCACTCATGGGGAAGCACTTTGAAAGCATGGGATTATGCCAACGCTCTTGCTGTCCCCAGCTCCTGACGCCTGGCACTGCCATTAAATAAACATTTATTAAATGGAGGAAATGGCAGGGATGGGTCTAGCGCTGCTTTCTTCCAGGTCTCTAACCTAAACCTTGGCAAATAAAGCGATGTCTTTCTTTCTTTCTTACTTGACCACGGACTCACATTTATCTCAATGTTTTGTTCATTGTGTCTTTTTCGTAGTTTTAATGTTCATAGAGCCTATCCACCAGAGGTTTTTTTTTTTTTTAATTTCTCCCCCTTGAAATAGAGCTTCCATCTGTTTTTTTCTCTCCCTCTTCTTATTGGATGCATTAAAGAAAAAAAAAAAAGCCTTTTACCTTTGATCTCTTTGCTTCCTTTTAAAACAAATTATGTACTCTCTGACTGTCTGCTCTCTCTTTTCCCTCTCCTTTATTTTGCTTAAATAGAAAAGCTCCTGGCTGGCTTGTTAAATGTATACAGTAGGAGCTGCTTGAGGATATAAATACCCTTAGAACAATATTTGTGTGGGAGGGGGTGGGGGGAGCTGGGTAGGATGTTCTCAGCTGGCCCACTTTCTTACATGGTGGCTGAGTTTCAGTCCCCTGAACACAGACACTGTGGAGGGGCGTCTCACCCACTAGTGTCAATGATCCACTATCATGTGGAAGAAATTTTCTGTATGTATCAAAATTCCAAATAATACAAGCATGTTTCTCTAAATATAAAATATGCTGGGGCTCCTGGATGGCTCAGTGGGTTAAGCCTCTGCCTTTGGCTCAGGTCATGATCTCAGGGTCCTGGGATCGAGCCCTGGCTCTCTGCTCAGTGGGAAGCCTGCTTCCCCCCTCCTCTCTCTGCCTGCCTCTCTGTCTACTTGTGATCTCTCTGTCAAATAAATAAATAAAATCTTTAAAAAAATATATAAAAATGTTTACATTAGCTATATTTTGAGACAAATCTTTTGAGTCAAGAAAATGTTCAAAATTAGAAATTTTGCAACTGTATGCAAAAGTATAAGAAAGAGGATGAAATATCTATGATTCAGAGATCCAGAAATAATCACTGTTCACATTTGGTATATTTCTTTCTATTCTCTTTTGCCTGAGGCTTTGTGCATTTTGTCAGGGTTTAATCATATTTACAAAATTCGAGTCCTACTACATACACGATTTCGTATTCTTTTATTCATTATGTTATTTATAACTTATATTTAATATAAATATAAATTATATTTACATAACATTTTCTATTACTTCAAAAGTATAATATTTGAGGCTGCATGATATAGGTATACAATAACTAATTAATGTTATAGGTATACAATAACTAATTAAACTGTTTTCTACACTAGACAATATCATTTTTTTTCAATTTTCCATATGTCACAAGCATTTTCAGAGTAATATTTTTATGTGTATTTCTGATAATTCCTTTAGGAGAAAATTCTGAGAAGTGTAATTGCTAAAATAAGGATAAACATGTTCTTAAGGAATTTATGTATGTGAACAAATTGCCCTTCAGAAAATTTGTACTAATTTTTCACTTTTGCTGGTAATAAACAAAAGCTTTTATGTTACTCATACCTGCCAATACAGGCTATTTATAATTTTTTATTCTCCCAGTTTGGTAGGTAAAAATAATCATACTTTTTTTTAATCTTTAAGAAACAAAAAGTCCCATTCGATCACTTTATCTTTTTATGCTTAAATATCTTAAATTATAGAAATCCTAACATTCCCTCTGTAAACCCTTCATTCCGTATCTCTAAAAGAAGTACATTTTCCTACATGGCCAAAGCACATTATCAAAAATGAACATTTACTATTTTTTAATAGAATCTAATGCTGGGTCCATCTTAAAATCCCTTCTCCCTCTTTTATTCAACTAACTTCTTTACTGGGTCTGTCTAAACTGAGATTCAGAATATGATTCATCTAGATATTATGTCCTGGCTTGTTTAATATGCATTTTTTAAAAAAAATCAAGTATGGTTGACAGGCAGTGTTACATTAGTTTTAATACATTAGCATCTGCTTGCAACATTGTGATTCAACAAGTTTAAAAGCTATGCAGTGCTCGTCACAAGTGTGGTTACCATCTGTCACCATACGATACTATGACAATGACATCGACTATATTCCCTACGATGTACCTTTTGTCACCTTAACATATTCATTCTGTAACTGGAGACCCATACCTTCCACTTCACTTCACCCATTTTGCCCATTCTTCCCACCCCTCTCCCCTATGGCAACAACCTGTCTGTTCTCTGTATTTATGGGCCTGTTTTCTACTTTCTGTTGTTTGTTTGTTTTGTTTTTTAGATCCTACATATAAGTGAGATCGTGGTATTTGTCTTTCTCTCTCTGACTTCCTTCTCTTAGCATTACAGGTCCCTCCACGTTGTTGCAAGTAACCAGTGTAATTGTGGTTGAGGTGTATAAATCCTGTACAAATATCTTCTTTATCCATTCATCTATGGATGGACACGTTGGCTGCATCTATATCCTGGCTTTTGTAAATAATGCTGCAGTAAACATAGGGAGCGTTTTTATCTTTTGTGAGATTGGGCGTAATTCCTACCATTAACTGTTGCTTTTTAATTCTTTGATATATTTTCTGAGCAAATAATATGCTCTTCTTTTTTACACATTTTTTAAAATTTTTAATCTTTAATTAGTCATTTTTAATTAGTTAATTCTAAAACTAATTTTAATTAGTTATTTTTAAGATTATTACAATTTTTAATTAGTTATTTTTAATTTTTTTTTTTTGAGAGAGAGAGTGAGTGCAAGCAGTGGGGAGGGGCAGAGGGAGAGAGAGTGAATCCTATGCAAGCTTCACACCCAGTGTAGAGCCTGATGGCTCGATCTCATGACCCTGAGATCATGACCTGAGCTAAAACCAGGAGTCAGACGCTTAACCAACTGAGCCACCCAGGCACCCCAACAATGTGCTCTTCTTAATTTCAAATGTTGAAAATAAGCTAAGATGAAAATAAAACTCCCTTACAATCTTACCATGTAGAGATCATTACTTAGTATCTTGATATGTATCTTAATTTTCCCACATGTATCTATACATACTTATTGCTGTACATTTAAAAAACTTTTGTCTCTTACATATAGATGGTGTGCAATTTCCCATGGAATTAGCTTTTCATCATTTTTAAAGGCCACATGGTAATATTTAATTATATGGAGAGAACCATAATTTACTTGACAACCCACTATTTTTGGAAAATTAGATTTCCTTTTCAAAAAATAATTTATTTTGTACTGGCCACTTTATCATTCCCTTTTACTGGTTTTAACAGTTTTCCCATTACTTCTCTTGGATTTTCCATGCTAACAATCATATATCTGAAAATTGTGATCATTTTATTTTTTATATTCTGATATTTCTGTCTCTCATTCCTCCTCTTTCCCCACCTTAATTATAATGGCTGGAATATCTAGACCACTGTTAAATTACAGTGGGCATTCTTGACTTTGAATTTGACAGAAATGCCTTGGGAGTGGGATGTTTAAGTTAGGTAATAAATTTTTCATCAAATTTTCAAAGTATCGGGGCGCCTGGGTGGCTCAGTGGGTTAAGCCGCTACCTTCGGCTCAGGTCATGATCTCAGGGTCCTGGGATCGAGTCCCGCATCGGGATCTCTGCTCAGCAGGGAGCCTGCTTCCCTCTCTCTGCCTGCCTCTCTGCCTACTTGTGATCTCTTTCTGTCAAATAAATAAAAAAAAAATCTTAAAAAAAATTTTTTTTCAAAGTATCTTTTTAATATCTACTTTAATTAAAGTTGTAATTTTAGGCAGAAATGAATGCTGAATTTAACAAGTGAATTTTTAACATCTGTGGAGATGATCATCTGTTTTTCTCCTTTTATCTATTGATGTATTATCATCATAGATTTGTTAGTAATAATAAGTCATTCTTGTAGTATTAGAAATACCCTAATTAATCATTACATGTTATTCCTTCAGTAAGGAGCTAGATGGATTAAGATTTCTTCATTCTGAGCTTCTCCCCACAAGCAAATGATTGGAATTTATCCCTTTTATTTGTATTTTCTAGTAATTACTCTTAATTTATAATATACATACCTAGACTTGTATTTTTCTAGCAACATCTTGAATTTACTGGATCTATCTATAGATTTCCCTTAATCAGGCAAGGATCACAGCATGCTTTTAGTTCACTCTCTCCCTCTCCCCCACTCTCTACTTACTCCCTTGTAATTGTTGGCAATTTTAGTTCCATATTGTTATTAAAATTTTTGTCATCAATACTAATTGGAATTTAGCACTAAATTTTCCTACATTCTTTGCAGAGTATTCCTTTCTGCATCCCCCTTATTATCCTCTTCTGGGGGGGAGCAGTTTATTTTTCAGAGGCTAGTCTGTCCTCTGGTAATTCAGATGGCAGATCTGTCTTCCAAGTCTTTTAATATTTCTTTTTATTTTTTTAAACACTTTTTTTTTCTTTAGAGATTTTATTTATTTGTTATAGAGAGAGAGAGCAAGCACAGGCAGACAGAGAGGCAGGCAGAGGCAGAGGGAGAAGCAGGCTCCCTGCGGAGCAAGGAGCCCGATGTGGGACTCGATCCCAGGACGCTGGGATCATGACCTGAGCCGAAGGCAGCTGCTTAACCAACTGAGCCACCCAGGCATCCCTAATATTTCTTTTATATATCATCACTTTGGCCTCTTGTGCTGTGTTTCGGGAAAATTTCTCTTCCTGGTCTTCCATCTCACAAATCCTCTCACATCAGCATTGCCACTCTAATTCAACTCATACAATGAGTTTTCCATTTCAATTTTTAAGTTTTTAATTTCCATGAAATTAAAACTCCATTTCTTTTAAGAATTCTTATCTCTCTCTGAGGATGTCTATCTATTATCAATGGCTATTCTGCTCTTTTATGTTTGTTTCCATGGGTGTTAGCTCCTCTTATATCTTGAGTTTGGTTCCTCTTTATCATGGTGTTTATTTTGTAAGTGTCATGCTTTTTGATTGTGCAACCCAAATTGTGGTTGATACTCCATGTCAAACTGCTTGTTGATCTGTTTTCACAGTCTGTTTGTCAGAAGGGTGGACCAAATTAGTGTGTATTAATTTCATATTGCTGCTGCAGCAAATTACCACAAACTCAGTGGCTTAAAAAAAACCATCTATTATCTTACAGTTCTGTAAGTTAGTACTACAACATAGGTCTTGTTGGGCTTATATAAAGGCGTTGACAAGGTTGCATTCCTTCTGGGGCTCTAGGGGAGAATCCATTTACTTGCCTTTTGGAGTTTCAGAATGCTACCTACATTTCTTGGCTCATGGCCCCTTCCTCATTACATCACTCTGACCTCTTCTGCCTCCCTCTTCTGTTTTTAAGGACCCTTGTAATTACATTGGTTCTACTTAAACAATTCAGGATAGCCCTCTTATTTTAAGATTAGTGAATTAACAAATTTAATTTCATCTTCAAGTTGAATTCCATTTTTCCATGTAATGGCATATTTACAAGTTCTGGGATTAGGAGATGGACATCTTTCAAAAGCTAGTACCCTATCATAGTCCCATCTGCTTGTGATTTTCAGAGACTTCTCTTGCTTTCAGTTCCCCAAAAGACTTCTCTTCCTGACTTTAAGAGTGTGTGTGTGTGTGTGTGTGTGTGTGTGTGCACGCGCACGCGTGCAGTTTTTCCTCCATCATTTAGGGGATTTAGAGCAAGAGGAGGAGGCTAGAGTCTGTGCACACCACACTGTTGTCTCTCATAATTTTTATTTTATTTTTACTTTTTTATTATGTTATGTTAGTCACCATACAATACATCATTAGTACTGATGTAGTTCCAAGATACATTGTTTACATATAACACCCAGTGCTCCATGCAATACGTGCCCTCCTTAATACCCATCACCAGGTTTACCCATTGCCCCACCCCCCTCCCCTCTAAAACCCTCAGTTTGTCTCAGGGTCCACAGTCTTTCATGGTTCATCTCCCTCTCTGACTTTCCCCCCTTCACTTTTTCTTTCCTTCTCCTAATATCCTCCGTGTTACTCCTTATGTTCCACAAGTAAGTGAAACCATATGATAATTGACTTTCTCTGCTTGACTTATTTCACCCAGCATAATCTCCAGTCTCGTCCAAGTTGATGCAAACATTGGGTATTCATCTTTCTGATGGCTGAGTAATATTCCATTGTATATATGGACCACATCTTCTTTATCCATTTGTTTGTTGAAGAGCATCTTGGCTCTTTCCATGGTTTGGCTGTTGTGAACATTGCTGTTATGAACCACTTTGAAAAACAGTGTGGAGATTCCTCAAAAAATTAAAAATAGAGCTACCCTATGACCTGGTAATTGGACTCTTATAATTTTTAATGTTTGTAATTGAAAATTTTCTTGATCCAGAAAATGTTTAGAATGTTTAAAAAGATGGCTTAAAACGTTTATTTTGTAGTCTGAAAAATGACTTTACAAACTTCTGCAAAACTTTATTTGACTTAAGAATCAGTATTAGCAAATACTCCATGAAACCTGGGGACTTAGTACATGGGTTCAAAGTCTCTGTTAAATCTTTTTTCATGGGTTCAAAGTCTCTGTTAAATCTCTTATTGCTTATTTTATTTAAATCCCCATATAGTTACCTTATGTGCTTGATCTAATTGTGACCCAGAGAAATGCACTACATGTCTTCACTATCACTATCTCCTTATGCTTTTAGCAATTCTGCTTTGTAAATTTTGATGCAGTTATTCATTGCATGTCTTTATCTGTTGTATTTCCATTGTGACCTATTTGTTTTAACCAGTATGAAGTAGTAGACTCTCTTATCCTCATTGCCAATTCTCTGATCCTTTGACCTAATGGAGTATTACATATACAAACCACAATTCCTGATGAATACAGCCCCCCAGTTCTCTTATCGTTGCCCTTTTACAAGTATTGTTGTATGACTTACACATCTCAGGATGCGATATGCATTCACCCTCAAGTGCCTCCCTACCTCTTATTCAGTTCTTCCCCCCCAGATTTATTGAGATATAATTAATACATATTAATTTAAGACCTATGATGTGATAATTTGATACATATATATCTCCATATATCTATATTTATATATACCTATTGCAATATATATACACATATATATACTATATATATTTGTTGCAAAATGGTTACCACAGTAAGGTTAATTAATACATCCATCACCTCACATAAGTACCTTTTTTTTTTAAAGATTTTATTTATTTATTTGGCAGACAGAGATCACAAGTAGGCAGAGAGGCAGGCAGAGAGAGAGGAGGAAGCAGGCTCCCTGCTGAGCAGAGAGCCCGATACATAAGTACCTTTTATTTTCAGTTGTGAGAATCTGCTCTCTTAGCAACTCTCAAGTATATAAAACAGTACTGTTAACTATAGTCATCACGCTGCACATTAGATCCCCAGAACTCATTCATCTTATATCTGGAAGCTTGTACCCTTTGACCAACATCTCCTCACTTCCCCTGTCTCCAAGACCTTGACAACCCCCTTTCTACTCTCTGTTTCCATCAGTTTGGCTTTTTTAGATTCTCATATAAGTGAGATCATACAGTATTTATTTTTCTCAGTCTGACTTTATTTTACTTAGCATAATGTCCTCAAGTTCTATCCATGTTGTCACAAAAGGCAGGCTTTCCTTCTTTTTATGGCTAAATAATATTCCATTTTATATGTACCTCACATTTTCTTTACCTATTCATCTGTCATTGGACACCTATGTTGTTTTCATGTCTTGGCTGTTGTGAATAATGTTGCAATGAATATGGTGATCCACTATTTTTTGAAACAGTGATTTCATTGCCTTTGGATATATACCCAGAGTGGGATTGCTGGATCATATGTTAATTCTCTTTTTAATTTTTTGAGGAAACTACTGTTAGCCACAATGGCTGCACCAGTGGTGCGCAAGGATTCCTTTTTCTCTACATCCTTGTCAATACAGATTATTTTGTTTTTTGGGTTTTTTTTTTGGTAGCCATTCTAACAAGTGTGAGGTGATAGCTCATTGTGGTTTTGATTTGCATTTCCATGATGATCAGTGATCTTGAGCATCTTCTGATGTACTAATTGGCTATCTGTATGTGTTCTTCAGAAAAATGTCTATTCAGGGCTTCTGTCCATTTTTTAATCAAATTATCTTTTAAATTTTATTGATATTAATATTAATATTTCCTATTGAGTTGTCTTAGTTCCTTATATACTTTGGATATTAATCCCTTATCAGATAATATGATCTATAAATATTTTCTCCAATTTTATAGGTTGACTTTGCATTTTGCTGCTTGTTATTTGTGTTGTACAGATAGTTTTTAGTTTGATGTAGTTTCATTTGTTTATTTTTTGTTTTGTTGCCTATGTTTTGCCTGGACAAATGTCAGGGAGTTTTCCCTTATATATTCTTCTAGGAACTTTATGATTTCAGGTCTTTTGGTTGAATTTTTAATCCATTTGGAGTAAGCTCCTTTGAAAATGGGGTAAGATAGGGATCCAATTCTTTTACATGTGCATATCCTGTTTTCCCAATACTATTCACTGAAGAGACTACATTTTCCTTATCAAGTATTTTTGATTCCCTTTTCAAATATTAGTTGACTGTATATACATGGATTTATTTCTGGGCTCTCAATTCTGTTCCACTGGTCTATATGTCTGTTTTTAAGCTAACACACACTGTTTTGATTACTACAGCTTTGTAGTATAGTTTGAAATCAGGAAGTGTGATTCCTCTAACTTTGTTCTGCCTTAGAATTCCTTTGCAAGGTGGAGTCTTTTGTAATTTCATATGAATTTTAGAATTCTCTTTTCCACTTCTGTGAAAAATGCCACTGGAATTTTAACAGAGACACTGATCTATAGATGACTTTGGGTATTATGAACATTTTAACAGTATAATTCTTCTGATCCATGAATACAGGTTATCATTCTATTTGTTTGTATCCTTTTCAGCTTCTTTCATCAATGTCTTCTAGTTTTTGGTATACAGGTCTTTCACTTCCTTGGTTAAACTTATTTCCAGATATTTTAGTCTTTTTGATGAATTTGTAAATGGGATTTTTTTCACTTCTTTTTCAGATAGTTTGTTGTTAGTACACAGATATGCAACATTTTGTATGTTGGTTTTGTATCAGCAACCTTAGCGAATTTAATAATTCTAACAGTTTTTTCCATGAAGTCATTCAGATTCTCCACATATAAGATCATACATCTGCAAACAGAGATATGCAAACAGAAGGAGGGACGAAATTCCTTCCCATCATTTGTCAAGGAGTCTATTTTCCTGAGACAAAGCTTGAGTATGACAGGTTTTCCTTAATAAGGCTCCTGATACCTTTTCATGCTTTTGGATCCTATCATTAATTTTCTATCCTTCTTTATTTTTGGTGGCAAGGTGGGTTTTTAAAAGTTTCTGTGTTTTATTACGTGTTTTGGGGACAATTGGGAGAGGCTCTAGAAGAGGAGTGGTGAGGGACTTTTAAAAATTGTATTTATTTATTTATTTATTTTAGAGAGAGTGAGGGAGTGTGTGTATGTGTGAGCGATGCAGTGGGGGAGGGGGGGCGATCAGAGTGGGTGGGAGTAGGAGGGGGAACAAATCTCAAGCAGACTCCATGCTGAGTGCAGAGCCGAGGCAGGGCTTGATCTCATGACCCTGAGATCATGACTTGGGTCTGAGTCGAAACCAAGAGTTGGATGCTCAACTGACTAAATCACTCAGGCATCCCTAGGGACTTTTAACCAACCATATGCCATTTTGTAATGAAATTCTCCAGCCCAGAAGAGTTTTCCTCTCCCAAAGAATGGTTAATGGAAACCCTCCTTATCTCTTAACTGTTTTACTATTTCCAATATACCTTCAGGTGATGAACTGTGGATCCTTTTGCTAATAAAACTGCACAAGTAGTCAACATCTGCTTTCAATTGTTCCTGCTATGCAAGGAACAATATTAGTATTAACAATATTAAGAAATGTTGTCTGCTCTTGTTTCCTGAGAGCTTCTAGATGTTTACCTGTGCAGATCAGCTCTTGAATAGGGTAGAGTGAAACTCACATCCAACCCTTTGTTTCAGTCTCAAGTATGGCATGTGTGGGTTCATGCACCTGCCTCCACCCTTCAGATAGGTAATCTTTTCTCAGTCACTTGGCATCAGTGTTATGAACATCAATGCCTAGAATCTGTTGTAGTACAGTGAGACTTTCTGGGTTCTGGGGAAACTGTTATCCCATACATACAGCAGCTTCAGACTAACATGTACTTTTTAATATTTCACTCTCCTTTCCTGTTTTATCAGCATGTCAGCTGTAGGGACTTAATGTTTTCAAATTATCAAATGCCAATTCCTGTCTCTCTCAATTTGCTGCTTTTGGTCTAGTGTGAATTGGAAAAACACATACCCATTTTTATGGGAATCGTGTCAAAGAATGAGATCCTGTGACTAAAGAAATTTCCCATGACCACAAAGGTGGAGTATATGCATTGTCTCATCTGCCTCTTTCCGATCTGTAAGAGTACTTCTAACATCTACCTGTAGGTGGTTCCAGGCAGTTGTGGTTGTGGGCACTCTGGTGCAGGATTCTGCCCTCTGCCCATCACAGCTGTAACTGCTGCTTTTAGGAGGGTACAGTAGGAATTAGGCAGCTGTGTAGCCCTCCCTGCCCTGCTAGCTCTTGTTCCCTGCAGGGGCTCATAAATGCTTTTCCATGCAGATCAAAGCTGGAATGGTATATACCCATGAGTATATGTCTTTGTTTCTGGGACTAGATTCTTGCTTGATCTTTTGCAAATTATAGTTCCGCTGCTTTGTCTTAGTCACAAACATGGTGTCTGTGGGCTGCTGTGCCTGCTTCTACCTTTCAGCCAGTCATAAATGTCCAGTTTGGTGTACCTTAATCATACCTTCTCACATGGTTCCACGAACAGTGGTATCATCACTGCAACTGATTTTGCTGAGGTCCAGTTCATGGAGGTAGAGGGAGGAGGTGGTTCTTTCTTCCTTGTTTGTGTCCAAACTTGGTTTTCCTCTAATCGCTACCCTCACAAAAGGATTTATCCTGTCATATACCACAGAGATTCAGACATCAAGCCACAGGTGGATGGACCTTCCAAACTGTCAGCCACCTTCCTCTCCATTCCTTTTTAAAAGAGATTTATTTGTTTTTATTTGAGCAAGAGAGCATGTGAGCATGAGCAGGAGGAGAGGCAGAGGAAGAGGGAGAGAGAATCCTCAAGTAGACTCCCTGCTGAGCATGGAGCCCAATGTGGGCCTTGATCCCAGAATCCTGAGATCATGACCTGAGGCAAAATGAAGAGCTGGACGCTCAACCAACTGAGCCACCTAGGTGCCCCCCATGAGATTAAATGGTTATCTCATGTTGCCTTGGCCAAACTGAGTTAAGGATCTTAAAATCTGGCTAACTGAACACATGGCTTCACAATGACCACCAGCAGCTTATCTCACACTCATCTAATCATTCAGGAGCCCTAATAAGCCACATTTGGTCCACTTTTCTTGGAAAGATGTAGGAGAGGAAATATAGCACCATCTTCTTACTTTGTTTATATAGTTCATACACAGTCCTTTTAACATGGATGCTACTTACCATTTAAGAGTCATTTTTACCAAAAAGTAATGTTTTCTGGTAACACAGGGGACATTCTACATGTATCAGGTTTTCAGAAAAGAGCTAGAAAATTACTCATTGGTAAGATTAGTCACTGGAGAAAGAGATAATTGGGTTTGTTAACCCTTTACCCATGAGAAGTCACTGGTTGCAGCAGATGGCCGAGTTTAGTGCCAAACTGAATACTGGTGTCAACTCTTGAGAATGTCTTATAGTTTCTGGAAATAGCTCCTTGGTCGCCTTTTTGTACAATTTTAGATTACCAAATTAAGTGATATCACATTTTGGAGAGATAAAGGACTGCCTTTTAAAAGAGAATGAAGTGGGTGTCTGGGTGTCTCAGTTCAGGATCCCGGAGTCCTGGGATCAAGTCCCACATCGGGCTCCCAGCTCCACGGGGAGTCTGCTTCTCCCTCTGATCTTCTCCCCCCTCATGCTCTCTCTCACTCTCTCTCTCTCTCAAATAAATAAATAAAATCTTAAAAAAAAAGAGAGAGAGAATAACGTATCCTCTAAGCCAATGAAAAGAGACCATAGTCATGTTGTTAACTTTTAAGATAGTTGATTTAAAACCTTTGTTTAGTAGGTCAATGCCCGTGCTTCTTCAGAAACCATTTCTAGGGGCACCTGGGTGGCTCAGTGGGTTAAGGCCTCTGCCTTCGGCTCAGGTTGTGATCCCAGGGTCCTGGGATCAAGCCCCGCATCAGGCTCTCTGCTCAGCGGGGAGCCTGCTTCTCTTCCTCTCTCTCTGCCTGCCTCTCTGCCTACTTGTGATCTCTGTCAAATAAATAAATAAAAACTTAAAAAAAAAAAGAAACCATTTCTACTAATTTCTTTTTCTCCTTTTTTCCCCCTATTTTTTTAAAAGCCATTTTGATTTCATTTTTGTGTGTGGTATAAGAAGTAGTCCAGTTTTCCCAACACCATTTTTTGAAGAGACTGGTTTTCCCCATTGTATAGTCTTGACTCTTTTATTGTAGATGAATGGACCATATAAATGTGGGCTTACCTATGGGCCCTCTATTCTGTTCTATTGATCTATGTTTCTATTTTTGTGCAAGTACCGTTTTTTTCTTACTACAGCTTTGTAATATATCTTGAAATATGAGGCAGTGATACCTCTGCTTTGTTCTTTCTCAAGATTGCTTTGGCTATTCAGGGTCTTTTGTTGTTCCATTCACAAAATAAATCTCTTTTCATTATCAATTATATAATGTAAACCTACTTTGATTTGAGAGTTTTTGAGAGTTTTTATCATGAATGGATGCTACACTTTCTCAAATGTTTTTTCTGCATTATTGAAATGATCATACAATTTTATCCTTTTTCTTGATGTGATATATCACATTAATTGCTTTGCAAATACTGAACCACACTTACATCCCTGGAATAAATCCCACTTGAGAGAAGTGAGTGATTTTTTAAAATCTATTATTAGATTCATTTTGCTTTTATTTTAATGAGGATTTTTGCATCTGTGTTCATCAGAGATATTGGCTTATAGTTCTTCTTCTTCTTCTTTTTTCCTTTTTTTTCTTGGTAGTGTCTTTATCTGGTTTTAGTTTCAGGGTAATGCTGGCCTCATAGAATGAATTTGGAAGCTTTTCTTCATCTTCTATTTTTTTGAATAGTTTGAGAAGACCAGATATTAATTCTTTAAAGTTTGGTAGAATTAGTCTGTGAACCCATCTGTTCCTGAACTTTTGCTTTTGGGGAGTTTTTTGAACATGGATCTAATTTTATTGCTAGTAATCAATCTGTTCAAATTTTCTATTTCTTCCAGATTCAGTTTTGGAAGGTTACCAATGGATTTTATCCATTTTTTCTGTTGTTTAGTTTGAAATTAAAAGAAAAAAAATCCCATTTTTGATTGCACCAAAAATAATAAAATACCAGGAAAAAACTTAACTGAGGAGGTGAAAGATCTGTACAGACTGATTACCAGCAATGAAACAGAATCAGTAATCAAAAAACTTGCAAACAAAAGTCCAGGACCAGAAAGCTTCACAGGTGAAATCTATCAAACATTTAAAGATGAGTTAACGCTTATTTTTCTCAAACTATTCCAAAAATAGAAGAGGAAGGAAAGCTCAAAAATTCATTCTCTGAGGCCAGCATTACCCTGCTACCAAAACCAGAAAAAGACACAACAGAAAAAGAGAACTCTGGACAGTATCAAAGAAAAATAGATACAAAAATCCTCAACAAAATATTAGCAAACTAAATTATGACAAAAATGATTCAACATGATCTTGTGGGATTTATTTCTGGGATCCAAGTGTGGTTCAACATTTGTGAATCAATCAACAGGATACATCACATTAAAAGAAAGGATAGGGATGCCTGGGTGGCTCAGTTGGTTGAGCCGCTGCCTTCGGCTCAGGTCATGATCCCAGCATCCTGGGATCGAGTCCCACATCGGGCTCCTTGCACAGCAGTGAGCCTGCTTCTCCCTCTGCCTCTGCCTGCCACTCTGTCTGCTTGTGCTCGCTCCTGCGCTCTCTCTCTATCTGACAAATAAATAAATAAAATCTTTAAAAAAAAAAAAAGAAAGATTAAAAACCACATGATCAACCCAAATGATGCAGAAAAAACATCTGACAGAGTACAACATTCATTAATTAAAGAAAACCCTCAATAAAATAGGTTTAGAGAGAACATACCACAACATAATAAAGGCCTTATTTGAAAAACCACAGCTAACATCATACTCAACGGTGAAAAACTGAGAGCTTTGCCTCCAAGATCAGGAACAAGACAAGGATATCCATTCTCACCACTCTTATTCAACATGGTACTGGAAGTCCTAACCATAGCAATCAGACAAAAAGGAATAAAAGGCATCCAAATTGGTAAGGAAGAAGTACAATTTTCACTATTTGCTGATGACATGATATTATATGGAGAAAATACTAAAGAGTCCACCAGAAAGCTAATGAATTGTTAAATGAATTTAATAAAACTGCAGGATACAAAATTAATATGCAAGAATTTGTTATATTTCTATATACTTCTCCTCTTTTAAAATTAATGGACTCTATTTTTTTTTTAGAGAAGTTTTAGTTTTACAGAAATATTGAGCAAATAGTCCAGGAGTTTCCATATACCCCTTCTCCACTGTGTACAGCTTTTCCTATTACATTTTGCATTAGTGTGGTACATTATATAATTGATTTATTATTGCTAACTAAGGTCCGTAATTTACATTTGGATTCAGTCTTTGTGTTGTATAGTTCTGTGGGCTTTGACAAATGCAGAAGGTCCTATATCCACTATTACATCATATAGAACAGCTTCACTATCCTAAAAATCCTCTGTTCTCTGGTTATTCATCCCTCTCTTCTCCAAACACTAGCAACGACTGATCTTTTTATTTTCTCTTTAGTTCTGCGTTTTTATGAATACCACAGAGTTGGAATTATACAGCATGTAGCTGTTTCAGGTTTGTTTCTTTTACTTAGAAATATACATTTGGTTCCTCCATGACTTTTTGTGGCTTGACCACTCATTTCTTTTCAGCACTGAATAACATTCCATTGTATGGATGTACCACAGTTTACCTTTCTACCAACTGAAGGACATACTGTTGCTTCTAGTTTTTGGTAGTTGTGAATAAAGCTGCTATAAACATCTACATGCAAACTTTTTCTGTGGACTAGATTTTCAATTCATTTGGGTACATACCTAGGAGTGTGATTGATGGATCATATGGTCAGAATATATTTATCTTTGTAAGAAGCTGGCAGACTGTCTTCCAAAGTGTCTGTACCATTTTGAAGTCCCACCAACAATGAATGAATGTCCCTGTTGCTCCAGAGCCTCATTAATATTTGGTGTTTCAGGATTTTGGCCACTCTCATGGGTATATAATGGTATCTCATTATTTTAGTTTGCAATTCTCCAATGATATATGATATTGAGTATCATTTCATATGCTGATTTGCTATTTAGTGAGGTCACTGTTCAGATCTTTTGTCCATTTTTATTTTTATTTTTTTTTAATTTTTTAAAAGATTTTATTTATTAATTTGACAGACAGAGATCATAAGTAGGAAGAGAGGCAGGCAGAGAGGGAAGGGAAAGCAGGCTCTCCACTGAGCAGAAAGCCCAACACGGGGCTCGATTACAGGACCCTGAGATCATGATCTGAGCCGAAGGCAGAGGCTTAACCCACTGAGCAACCCAGGTGCCCCCTTTTGTCCATTTTTAAATTGTTATTCCCTTATTGCTGAATTTAAGAGTTCATTGTATATTTTGAACACAAGTCCTTCATCAGATATGTGTTGTGTAAATATTTTCTCCCAGCCAGGGCCTTGTCTTTTCATTGTCTTAATGGTGTCTTTTACAAAGTAGAAAATTTTAATTTTAGTGAAGTCCAACTTTAACAATGTTTTCTTTCATGGATTTTGCTTTTGATGTTGTATCTAAAAAGTCATCTCCAAGCCTAAAGTCACCTATATTTTTTCTTATATTATCCCCTAGAAGCTTTCTAGTTTTATAGTTTATATTTAGGTTTATGATCCATTTGGGGTTAATTTTTGTGAAAAGTGTAAGGTCTGTGTTAGACCCCCCCCCCTTTTTTTGTTGCATGTGGATGTCTTATATATAGTTCCAGTACCATTTGTTGGAAAGACTGTCTTTTCTTTACAGAATTGCCTCTGCTTCTTTGTCAAAGACCAGATGGCTATATTTATGTGGGCCTATTTCTGACTTCTTTATTCTGGTCCATTGATCTCTCTGTCCACTCTTTCACTGATACCATACTGTCTTGTTTATTGTAGGTTTATAAGAAGTCTTGAAGTTGGGTAGTGTCACTTCTCTAACTTTGTTCTTTTTTTCTCCTGTAAATGGATAAAACTTTCTAATTTATTTGCATGCCTTTTATTGTTTAACATAGGCATTTTGAATATTTTTTTTAAAGATTGATTGATTGATTGATTTGACAGACAGAGATCACAAGTAGGCAGAGAGGCAGGCAGAGAGAGAGGAAGGGAATCAGGCTCCCTGCTAAGCAGAGAGCCCGATGTGGGGCTCGATCCCAGGACCCTGGGATCATGACCCAAGCCGAAGGCAGAGGCTTTAACCCACTGAGCCACCCAGGTGCCCCGGCATTTTGAATATTGTAATGTGGTAACTCTGGAAATATAGCAATGTGGTAACTCAGATTCTCTCTCCCACGGTTTGTTGCTGCTACATGTTGTGGGTTGTTTGCTTAATGACTGCTCTAAACTATTGTGAAAGGACTGTATTCTTTGTTATGTGTGGCCATTGACTTCTCTGCTCCATTAGCTTACTGGCTAGTTAGTGCTTTGATGGAGATTTTCTTAAACACCTAGGGAAAAAATAAAAGAAAACTTCTGATCTTTGTAGATTGGCTCTGTGTTGATGCATTTCCTCAATGGTTATGTAAATGCTTATCCTGGCTATTTACAACTCTGCCTTAGCCTTTACTCTCTGCCTCCACAAAGTCAAAGTCACTCAGAGATGAAAGTTGAGGATTTTCTTATCTCTTTTGAGCTTCCATACATCCCAGGATATATGTGTATCTCTCTAGATTTTTGGTAAACATGGAGTTTACAAAGACTACCCGCCCCCTCCCCCCCGCATCCCTCTTCCTTCCCTGGCTTTTTGGTGTGTGGGCTATTTGTCACATTTATTCCTTGATCTAGGTACCTGTGGCTAGTATGTTTACCTTTAAAGATTTTCAATAAACATTACCGAGCAGCCTGCTCCAGCCCTGAGAAAGTTCTGGAGAGGGTGAAACAAAGTCAAGCCCCTGAGTGGATCCCTCAGAGAGTGCTCAGACAGGATAAAACACAGAACCATATTTCTTGGGTAATAAGGTCTGTATTGCCTCCCCTGCTACCAACAAGCTATGTAACTGGGAAAATATCACACTTAACTATGTGGACAGAAATGACTCTAATAGTGAATGAAAAGATCATTGAGATTTTGTGTTTTGCAAGTGGAGGCTGGAGAGCTATCATCCAATGTTTATACATCATCATGTGTATTATATTTCTAGAATTTGGACACATATCAAGATGCTCTGAAGAACAGCAACAACCCTTTGGGAAATAGCCATTTCAACATCATGACCAAAGACAAAGACTCGATCACAGGAAGCTTTCACTTGGTGTGCCTTGTGACCTTAATAGTCGGAAACATAATCCAGTTTTCTGCTGAGAATGAATTTGCTGTGGACATGTCAAATATGAAACTTACTCATGTCCCAAAAAACCTGCCACCAAAAACGAAAATCTTAGATATGTCTCAGAACCACATATCTGAGCTTCACGTCTCTGACATGAGCTATCTCTCAGGGCTTAAAGTTTTGAGACTTTCTCATAATAGAATCTGGTGTCTTGATTTTAGAATTTTCAAGTTCAACCAGGATTTGGAATATTTGGATTTATCTCACAATCAGTTACAGAATATATCCTGCCATCTTGTCACAAGTCTCAAGCATTTAGACCTCTCATTCAATGACTTTGATGTCCTGCCCATCTGTAAGGAATTTGGCAATCTGACACAACTACATTTCTTAGGATTAAGTGCTAAAAAGTTCCGACAATTAGATCTGCTACCAATTGCTCATCTGCATCTCAATTATATCCTTCTGGATTTAGAAGGTTATTATGCAAAAGAAACAGAAAGCCCTCCAATTTTGAATACAAAAACACTTGACCTTGTTTTTCATCCAAATCAGCTCTTCTCTGTCCAAGTGAACATATTAGTTAATAGTTTAGGGAGCTTACAACTGACTAATATTGAATTGAATGATGATAATTGTGAACTATTAACTAACTTCTTATTGGGACTCACTAGAGGTCCAACGTTACTGAATGTTACTCTCAGACATATGAAAACAACTTGGAAATGTCTAGTTAAAATTTTTCAATTTCTTTGGCCCAAACCTGTAGAATATCTCAATATTTATCACTTAACAATATTTGACAGAATTGAGAAAGAAGATTTTAATTATTCTAAAACAACACTGAAGGCATTGAAAATAGAGCATGTTAAAAATGAGGTTTTCATTTATTCACAGACCGTGTTATACACAATTTTTTCTGAGATGAATATTATGATGTTAACCATATCAGATACACGTTTTATACACATGCTTTGTCCTCCGCCATCAAACACATTTAAGTTTTTGAACTTTACCCAGAACCTTTTCACAGATAGTATTTTTCAAAATTGTTCCCAGCTCGTTAGATTGGAAACACTTATCTTACGGAAGAATAAATTAGAAGACCTTTACAAAGTAGGTCTCATGACTAAGCATATGACATCTTTGGAAATATTGGATGTTAGTGGGAATTCTTTGGAATATGATAGACATGACGGAGACTGCACTTGGGTTGGGAGTATAGTCGTGTTAAATTTGTCTTCGAATATACTTGCTGACTCTGTTTTCAGATGTTTACCTCCCAATGTCAAGGTTCTTGATCTTCACGATAACAGAATAAGGAACATTCCTAAACCAATCATGAAACTAGAAGCTTTGCAAGAACTCAATGTTGCTTCCAATTCTTTAGTCTACCTTCCAGACTGTGGGACTTTTAGCAGCCTCTCTGTACTGATCATTGACTCTAATTCAATTTCCAACCCATCAGCTGATTTCTTCCAGAGCTGCCAGAAGATTAGGTCCATAAGAGCAGGGAACAATCCATTCCAATGTACATGTGAACTAAGACAATTTGTCCAACGTCTAGACCAAGTATCCCGTGAAGTAGTAGAAGATTGGCCTGATTCTTATAAGTGTGACTATCCAGAAAACTACAAGGGAACCCTGCTGAAGGACTTTCACGTGTCTCAGTTATCCTGCAACACAGCTCTCCTGCTTGTTACCATTGGAGTCACTATGCTGGTGTTGACTGCTACAGTGACCGGCCTCTGTATCTACTTTGATCTGCCCTGGTATCTCAGGATGGTGTGTCAGTGGACCCAGACCCGGCACAGGGCAAGGAACATACCTTTAGAAGAACTCCAAAGAACCCTCCAGTTCCATGCTTTTATTTCATACAGTGAGCATGATTCGGCCTGGGTGAAGAATGAACTGGTACCTTGCCTCGAAAAAGAAGATATAAGGATTTGTCTCCATGAGAGAAACTTTGTTCCTGGCAAGAGCATTGTGGAAAATATCATAAACTGCATTGAGAAAAGTTACAAGTCCATCTTTGTTTTGTCACCTAACTTTGTCCAGAGTGAGTGGTGCCATTATGAGCTCTACTTTGCCCACCATAATCTCTTTCATGAAGGATCTGATAACTTAATCCTGATCTTGCTGGAACCCATTCCACATAACTGCATTCCCAGCAAGTATCACAAGTTGAGGGCTCTCATGACACAGAGGACTTACTTGGAATGGCCCAAGGAGAAGAGCAAACATGGTCTTTTCTGGGCTAATATTAGAGCTGCTTTTAATATGAAGTTAACACTAATTGCTGAAAACGATGCAGAAATTTGAAAAAGTCAGGGACTTCTCTTTAAAAAACCATAATTAATTTGGATTCTGATGAACATGATGGTTTTGGGTTGCTGTATAGGTGGTGCCTTTATTAGCTCTACACATTTGGGGAAGACTTAATAAAAACTGTTCGAACTAAGCTAGGGAGCAAGGCTGAGGCTGAGGTGGTGCTCAGACTTGCCTATTGTAGGTACCTCAGTCCTCTAGTTCAACCATTCTGTTTCAAATGGGAATACTCTTGAGTAAATGCTCATTGAAGGACCCTTGCTCTCCCTTTTCCTTTCAGCACACAAATGAATTCTGTGTGAACAGAATTTATGGGATTTCATGGCAGCAAGGAAAGGGTCAACCTCAGAAGTGTACACAGTGGCCCTTGGAGTGTTTTTTTTTCTTTATTTTCTTCATTTATTTAGAGAGAGAGAGAGAGTGCACAAGCAGAGTGGGGGGCAGAAGGAGAGGGAGATAGAAAAAACCAAGCAGGGTCCACACCCAGCACAGATCCCAATGTGGGGTCCGATCCCACAACCCTGAGACCATGACCCAAGCCAACATCAAGAGTCAGACACTTTACCAACTGAGCCACCCAGGTGCCCTGGTCCTTGGAGTATCTTATGGAGCTTCACTGGCCTCTGAGTGAACTTTGTCATCTTGTTCAACTTTGGAGCTTGGGAAAAAATTAGACCAGTTATGGAAAATAAAGGGTTTTTTTTTTTCACATCTGAGTATATTATTAAATTTTGACCCTGTCACACAAATATGTAGTTAACCAGTTAATTCATGACTTAGTAATTTACATATATAAAGGGAAATACAGGGCGCCTGGGTGACTCAGTGGGTTAAAGCCTCTGCTTTCGGCTCAGGTCATGATCCCAGGATCCTGGGATCGAGTCCCGCATTGGGCTCTCTGCTCAGCAGGGAGCCTGCTTCCTCCTCTCTCTCTGCCTGCTTGTGATCTCCGTCTGTCAAATAAATAAATAAATAAATAACCTTTAAAAAAAAATAAAGGGAAATACAGTTGACCCCTGAACAACATGTGTTTGAACTGCATGGATCCACTCGTACATGGACTTTTTACAGTGTGGTACTATAAATATATTTTCTCTTCCTTGTGATTTCCTTAATGTTTTCCTTTTTTTCCAGTTTATTTTGTTGTGACAATACAATATATGATACATATAACATATAAAATATGAGTTAATTGATGTTATGTTATTGGTAAGGTTTCTGGTCTACAGGAGGCCATTAGTAATTACGTTTTAAGAGTGTTTAAAGTTATAAATAGATTTTTTACTAATTAAATTTTGGGGGTGTTAAATGTTATACACAGAATTTTGACTACACAGGGGTCAGCACTCCTAACCCCCACATTGTTCAAAGGTCAACTGTATAGCCTTCAGTCCCAGGCTGTTGAGGGCAAAGCCATGGACTTGTTTACAAAGGAAACTCAAAGCCACATTTATTTATAACTGGTTATCAAATAGGATATTTCTGGTTGTCTTAGAGTTTTAGCAAATGGCTGCCTTCTTGCTGTGTCCTCAGATGTCCTTTCCTCTGTGTGCACACATCCCTCGGTGTCTCTTCCTCTTCTAAGAACACCAGTAATATTGGATTGGGGTTCTACCCTTATGACCTAATGTAACCTTAATGACCTCTGCAAAATCCCTATCTCCAAACAGAGTTGCCTTCTAAGGTACTGGGGGGTGAGGGCTTCAACATGTCAGTCTTGGAGGGGACACAATTCAGTCTGTAACAGATGACTATGCCGATAAATTAAAAAATCTTGTGAGAGAGACTTAGTTGTCACCAATATCCCTTCACCCTTTATTTAATTAATGTGTGAGTTTTTTGGAGCACCTGACAACCCAGCTAGAGAGTACATTTCCCAGCCTCCCTTGCAGCTTGATGTGGACATGTGACTGAATTCTGGTTGTGGGATATAGCTGGAAACTCTGTGCCACTCTGGGTCAGATCTCTAAGAAAAATGAGTATGGATTCCTTTGTCCCTTCTGTTTTTGTATTGGATAGAAGACATGATATGGAGGATCCATCTAGAACCTCTGGCCTCCTAACAGGCCTCTTTGTTTTTCTTCTTTCCTCACATATTCTCCAAGCAGCAATCAGAGGGATTGACTTTAAAGTGTAAATTGTATCAAGCTACTCCCCTGCTTAAAACCTTCTAATGAGGGCACCTGGGTGGCTCAGTTGGTTAAGCAGCTGCCTTCAGCTCAGGTTATGATCCTGGAATCCCGGGATCGAGTCCCACATCAGGCTCCCAGCTCCACGGGGAGTCTGCTTCTCCCTCTGACCTTCTAGCCTCTCATGCTCTCTCTCACTGTCTCTCTCTCAAATAAATAAATTAATTAATCTTTAAAAAAAAAAACAAAAAAACCTTCTAATGACCTCCCCTTATGGTTAAAACAAAAGCCAAGCCCCTCGGGACCTGTCATCATGGTCTGCCTTCCACCCACTCTGAACCACCTGTGCATCTCTTTCCTCTCTCCCCTTGCCTACCACCCTCCAGCTACAGCTGCCTCTGGCTCTTCCCTAATGCGCCACACTGAGTCCCACTTCTGTCCCCTCTGTCCCCTCTGCACTTGGCACTCGTTACTTTCTTGGTTGAGATTATTCTTACTTCAGAACATGCCTAGCTTGTTCTTGCCATTCTTGTCTCAGCTTAAATGTCACCTCCTCAGAGAGACCTTCTGGAATTCCCAACCTAAGGAAGCATTCCTCCCAGTCACTCTGGCACATTGTTTCCCTTTGGTTTCCTTTACAGCACACATCACCCTCTAAGTTATCTTGTTTACTTGTTTTCTGTTTCTGTCTACTAAAATATAAGCTCCAGGAGAAAAAGAACCATCTGCCCTTCTTTTCTACTCGTCCCTGGTGCTAAGAACAGTGTGGTCCATTGAAGACCTTTAGTAGAACTTGTTGGGTGAATTAATAGCTCTGAATGGCCATAAGCATAAAATGGCTTTGAAATCCTCATTTTTATCTTAAAACCCCATGCAAACAGAGTGTCCCCTTCCTTCATATTTGTTCAATGCATTTACCTGCTCCAAATCCACTGCTGCAATTTGAAAAGTTTGTCTTAATACACTTTTTGTTGTTAGCACCATGATGAGAATGAAAATTAAGTACTTCAATAAGGTGACAGGTTAGGAGGAATGGGAAATGCCAAAGATGATTAGGGAGTGCTTAGGGCTTGAAAGGTTTTGGGCCAAGCTGGGGCAGCAAAAAGTCCCTGAGCCATTGGCTGGTGTGGCCCTTCAGGAAGAGGACACACTGGGTACAAAGTTGGAATTGAAAGGGAGCTGTGAGCAAAGAAAACATCCACCTGGCAGCCTTCCTGGATGTGTTTGTCTCCTAGGACTGCCATAACCAAATAGTGCAGACTGGGTAGCTCAAAACACCAGAAATTGATTCTGTCACAGTTTCAGAGGCCAGAAGTCCAAAATCACAGGAACTTTTTTTTTTAAGATATATTTATTTATTTTGAGAGAGAGAGAGAGAGAACAAGGGGAGGGGCTGAGACAGAGGAAAAAAGGGAATTGCAAGCAGACTCCATGCTGAGTGCAGAGCCCCATGTGGAGTTCAATCCCACCACCCTGAGATCATGACCTGAGCCAAAACCAAGAGCCAGATGCTTAATTGACTGAGACACCCAGGCACCCCAGCCACAGGGACTTAGAGATTTTTACTTAAAGTTAGTTTATGAGAAATCTCAAGAGAGCCACGTGTAAATATGTAGTTTTTACTTTTCCCCATTCAGCCAACTGAATTCTGAAATTCTCCCCTTCTAACCTCCTAGTGATGAGCAGACTTCAAAGCTCTCTAGTCCTTTTGAGGTATTACTATTGCAATCTAGTTTTAAAATTTTAATCTCATCCCCATCTAAAGCTCATCTCCTTTCTCCATATCACGGGCAGAGCTTATAGCTCAATCTCGGTGCATGTACGGGAGGTGGACACCGTCTGAGATACATACTTCCTGCCGCTCCCTCTTCCAGACCTGATGGAGGGACCAGGGGTGAGAGGTAGGAAGGCAGATGTCCTTTTCTATAATTGTATTGGTTAAGGTACAGAATGAGGAGACCTCAAACACAGGGGCTTAAATAAGATACACATTTCTTTCTTTCTTAAATGTAAGTCAAATATAATCTGGAGGTCTAGGATAGGTAGTAGTATCCACTCCACAAAGTCATTCAAGAGCTCAGACTGGCCAGTTGGCTCTGTTTCCTGTGACGGTGAGGTAATGACAGGATGGCTAGGCCTACTTCAACTGCTTTTGAGAAAATTGAAGGTTTTTTAAGGGCATGTGGATCCATGCACGATTCCAAGTAGACATGATTATAAGTGTGTTCATCCCATGACAATATGGGGAAAGAAAGAAGCAGGTGAGCACCTGAGAATGGTGGGGAGGAGTTACAGGACTTTAGAATGCTCACATGCCCCCTCTCTAGACCCGGTTCACAAAGTCAAATATCTTTTGGAGCCAGAAGCTGAATTCTTAGCCAAAGACGACACTCATCTCCTGTTAGGGGTCTGAGAGAAGAAATGGTTGACATGGAGGAGAAGGTTCATTCTTTCAGTTTCAGAAATATTTATAGACACATTTCCCCTATTAAGTCGTGAGGGGGTAGAGAGAAACACAGCGAGAGTGACAGAGAGGGAAGTTGGCCTCGCTCACTGTGGAAGAAAAAGCTGATTATAGCAAGAAATTGTATCCAGTCTACGATAGCACATCATGGAGTTCTCGGTTGGGGACAAGTTCTGAGGCAGACAGTGGGCATTTCTGAGCTTTGTTGGCCCATCTGTTGTTACTGTTGCTATTTTAAAAGAGTGGAGTTGTCAGAATGGATTCCCTCAGCATGCAGGTAAATAACCCAAAGGAGGTGTCTTAGACCGTCCTGGACAAAAGAGACTGATAGATAGCACAGTTTTTCACAATGGATTTTTGAAAAATCACTTTTTGAAGAAAGTTTGAAAATGTCAATGGAAAATAAACTGGAGCACCGAATTTTCTATGAAAACCAATTTGTCAAAGAAAAAGACATGATTGGCATCCATTCTATGTCCGCGCATGAATGATCTTCCCTCTCTATGAGTCTGAGCTGAACTTTGATCTTGAACCCTTCCTCTTTCTCTCTCAGTCACTGTTAATAGTGGACTGATCAGGAGGCAAGACCAGAGTGAGCTGACCAGAGTGAAATAGAGAGCCACAAAAATTCTATTTAAATACAGGCCTACCAGTCAACTCACCAGACCCTATTCTACATGTGAGTAGAAGACAATGAATTTATACTTACTATGTAATTTCAGTGGGATTCAGTAGATGGCATAAAAGAGCTTTTGTCTCCACCCCCCGGCATTTAAATGTTGTTCCTAGTGAAATGAATGTTTGAGGAAGTCCTTACATTTCCTACTGGCTGCCAATGTGACAGACAGGCAGGTTGTGTTGGTAAGTGACATTTTTTTTTAATTCTATAAAAAAAATAATGGTTTAACTAGTTATTGGACACAAAAATGTCAAAAGTCTCTACAATTAGGAGACAGTGTGGGTTTGGGGTGTTTTTCTAAATATATTATTTCTGATGTGTGCTTACTGTGTTTTGAATTAGCATTTATCAGTTTCTCATCCGAACTCTCAGAGAAAGGCTATGTGTGTGTGTGTGTGTGTGTGTGTGTGTGTGTGTGTGTGGTGTGTATTTCTTTTTCTTTGGATGACACCTCATCTTATGCGTGGCTTGCACTCAGGAACTGTATTTGAACCAGGAGATGGACATTTGGATCTCAAACATCTCACGGTTCTCTTACAGAGCAGCTAGCTGTTGGTCGCAGGTGGTACTGATCCCATTTCTCCCTTTACAGGGAGAACAATGAGGAAGATGCCGGGGAGGGGGTGGGGGGTAGATAAATTACTCCTGGAGACAGTGAAGCCAAACAATCCTTGTGTTTTTAACGGGTAGGCTCATTTTAATTTTTCTCTCTGGGCTGTTCCCACTAGACACTCTTTTCCGTTTTCTCAAGCCACGGAAACGCTTCTGGGCACTACTAGTCAGGTGCGACTGTAGATTTAGAAAATGTTCCCCAGGCTACCCCCCATTTGATCAAAATAATTGAAAGTAAGTACATCTTCACGATACAAAGCAGAAGTTTACAAAACCGCATAGGAAATAAAGCCCAAACGCTCTTGAAGGGGTTCCGATCTTTTCGACCTCAGAGCTCGTTGGCCTTGTGTGGTGCAGACTCGCAGTCACTATTTGTGGTATTGAACTGCATAGGCCCGGTTGATTGTATGGATTTTATCCAGAAGTCAAGTCAAAGTCCCAATTTGATTATGCCAAAGTCACTAAAGACAACTGAAACATATTGATGAATTGTATCATAGAAAGTGAGGCCAAATCTATCATAATCATTAAAATTGAGATAAACACACCTAGAGATACTTTTATACTTTTGAATTAAAACTCTGTTTTACTAATCAAGTTGGCAAATAATCATTTCAGTTGGTGGTAAAATAGTTTGGAGATTCAGGGCTGGCCATCAGGACTTTGATTTAAAAAAAAAAAAAAAGATCTTTGCTGATTTAGCAAGTTTGGTATATGAAACTTGAAGTACCCCAAAGTCAGTTCCTCAAGTGTACAATTCTTTGACTTTTAATCACAGAAATAAAAGTGGTTTCATAAACTGAGTACTTTAAATTGATGATTATTTATTCGACACAGAGAGAGGGCACAGAGGGAGAGGGAGAGTAGCTGACCGGTTAAAAAGCTATTATACGGGGCGCCTGGGTGGCTCAGTAGGTTTAAAGCCTCTGCCTTGGGCTCAGGTCATGATCTCAGGGTCCTGGGATTGAGCCCCGCATCAGGCTCTCTGCTCAGCAGGGAGCCTGCTTCCTCCTCTCTCTCTGCCTGCTTCTCTGCCTACTTGTGATCTCTATAAGTAAAAAAAAAAAAAAAAAAAAAAAGCTGTTATACGGGGGCGCCTGGGTGGCTCAGTGGGTTTAAAGCCTCTGCCTTTGGCTCGGGTCATGATCCCGGGGTCCTGGAATCGAGCCCCGTGTCGGGCTCTCTGCTCGGCAGGGAGCCTGCTTCCTCCTCTTTCTCTGCCTGCCTCTCTGCCTGCTTGTGATCTGTCAAATAAATAAATAGAATCTTTAAAAAAAAAATACATGGCTGTTTTTAAAAAAAAAGCTGTTATACGAACCCAAGCAAATTGTAGTTTTTCATTTTCTATGTTATGAAAAATTCCAAAACTTTATATAAGTAGGCACAATGGATCCCTGTAGTTTAGTTTCAACAAGTATCAATTTATAGGTAATTTGTTTCGCTTAGAACCCCATCCGATGCCCTCTCCAAGCCCATTTCAAATATTTCAGAGCAAACTATAGTTGATCATTTCACTTATATTTCTTAAAAACTTAGCAGAGATTAACTCCCTAAAATAAAATATCTAGTTGGTTCATTTAAGATCAAGATCTCAGTAAGAGCCATACGTCCCAAATTGTTACTCATTTTCTTTTTCAAGATTTAAACAGCGAAAGGGCACAAGTTGGGGGCGGGAAGAAGGAGAAGCAGGCTCCCCTTTGAGCAGGCAGTCCAACCTGGGGCTTGATCCCCCGACCCTGAGATTATGACCTGAGCTGAAGACAGACACTTAACGGACTGAGACACCCAGGCTCCCCTGAAGCCATGCTTTCTTTAAATGCTCAAGATAGACAATAAATTTAAATCCCTTGTGGAAGTTGCTGTTTTTTTTTTTTTTTAAGATTTTATTTATTTATTTGTTAGAGAGAGAGAGAGAGAGCGCGAGAGAGCAGAGGCAGATAGAGTGGCAGGCAGAGGCAGAGGGAGAAGCAGGCTCCCTGCCAAGCAAGGAGCCCGATGTGGGACTCGATCCCAGGACGCTGGGATCATGACCCGAGCTGAAGGCAGCTGCTTAACCAACTGAGCCACCCAGGTGTCCCGGAAGTTGCTGTTTTTAATTAAACAAGGACAACCTTTTCATCTTGTTTCTGGTGGGTTCACTGTGTGCTAAGCACTCGCGTCTGTGCGTGGGGCCCTCTCTATGCTCCTTGTCTCTCTTGTCATCTCCTGAACCGTGCCTGATTATCCTGATCACAGCTTACTTTCAATCCTGGAGTTGGCCAGAAGTTAGAAAGATCCCCAGATTTGGATTCAGGCTAAGGCATAAGTCAAGAAGTCCCACTGAAACCTTAAACCCAAGCCACTTTTACTTCAATTTAGCTTGTACTAGCTGGTTCTGTTTTGAGAGTTTAGACACTGGCCCAGACAGTAATTGGGTATTATTCTGATTCTCACTTAAGTATTTTCACTTGTATGAGTAGCTCTTTCAGGAAGATGGAGAGAATAAATTGGGAAATTTCTGGATCTTTCAGCCAAAATAATCAATGCCATAAAAATGCCACCTTTACTTTTTTTCAAATGTAGACATTCTTAATTTATAGTTGACATACAATGTTATATTAATTTCAGGTATACAACTTAGTGATTCAGCAATTCTATGCAATAAGCTGTGCCCACCATAAGCACAATTACCATCTGTCACCATAAAATGTTATTAAAACATTATTGACTATAATTCTAATGCTGTATGTTTCATCCCAGTGACTTATTTATTTTATAGCTGGAAGTTGGTATCTCTTATTCCTCTTCAGCTGTTTTGCCCATCCGCCCAACCCCGTTCCCTTTGGCAACCACCAGTTTGTTCTCTGTGTTTATGATTCTCTTTCTGTTTTCTTTTCTTTGTATTGTTGTTTAGATTCCCATATAAGTGCAATCATATGGTATCTGTTTGACTTATTTTACTTAGCATGATATCCTTTTGGTCCATCCATGTTGTTGTAAATGGCAAGATCTCATTCTTTTATTTATTTATTTATTTATTTATTATTTTTTTTTAAGATCTCATTCTTTTTAATGGCTAAGTAATATTCGTGTGTGTGTGTGTGTGTGTGTGTGTGTGTGTGTGTCTTTATCCATTCATCTATCAACGTATCAATGCACACTTGGGTTGCTTCCATATCTTGGCTATTGTAAATAATGCTGTAATAAACAAAGGGCTGTATTTCTTTTCAGAATAGTATTTTCATTTTCTTTGGGCAAATACCCAATAGTAGATTACTGCATCATATGGTATTTCCTTTTTTTTTTTAAGATTTTATTTATTTATTTGAGAAAGGAAGAGGAAAAGAGAGAGAGACAGAGTGAGCATGAGCAGGAAAAGGGGCAGAGGGACAAGCAGACTCCCTGCTGAGCATGGAACCCATTGTGGGGACTCGATCCCAGGACCCTGAGACTGTGACCTGAGCCAAAGGCAGACACTTAACCAACTAGCCACCTAGGTGCCCTTGGATCATGTGGTATTTCTACGTATAATCTTTTGGGGAACCTTCATACTGTTTTCCGCAGTAGCTGCACAATGTACATTCCCACCAACAGAGCACAAAGATTCTATTTTACCACATCCTCACCAACACTTCTTATTTCTTATCTTTTTGCTATTAGCCATTCTGACATGTGCAAAGTGATATTTCATTGTGGTTTTGATTTGCATTTCATTGATGATTAGTGATGTCAAGCATCTTTTCAAGTGTCTTTTGGATACCACCTTTCTTTAACATGCACTTTAATGGCTGGGTTCCTTTCCTTGCACAGAGTTTACATGAATGGTGATGAAAGGGGTCTACTGGGCCCTCTCATATATTCAAAGAAATCAAGATAACCAAGGCATCATTGGATACCTCTGTAAAATTGTAAGTCCAAACAGTGCTCCAAATACTCGATAAGTTTGTATGTGTACCTTGGAGGAATTTTTACAACTTAGGGCTATTTCTGGAACTTTAATTATTTAGGTCCTTTTGTGCCCATTGAGAGATTTGAAGGGATATGTGAAGAGGAATTTGACTCTTTGCCAATATTGATGGCTTGCCTGTCTAATGCAGCTCCAAGAGATTGAGTAAGTTCCCTGAAAGACCCGTGTAGCTATGTAGCCCCAGCTGAAAGGGGAGGGTGGAATAGGGGGTGGGATAGGGGGATGTGGATCACACTCTAGGGTTCATCCCAACACAACTCTCCCTGGTCTCCCTTATCATTAGAATCTTGATAACAAAATAGTGTCTGAGCTATAGTGGGTTGATAACTAGTGCAATAAGCATAACCTAGAATGATGTCTAGCACTTCATAGAGAATAGATACCTATTTGATGAATAGATGAACAAAATTTTTCTGAAGAGGAGGAAACTGCTCCTATCATTGAAACATTTCAGTGCTCCCCATTCCCTCCTGACTCTCAGATCAGAATCCCAACTCCTTGCAATGATCTGCACCTTGAACAATCTTGCCTCTACTTCCTCTCATCTTCACTCACTCCTTATTAAGATTGATCACCTTACTGTGCCTCAGATAAGCCATCCTCAGCCCCATCTCAGGACATTTGCACTGGCCTTTTTGTCAGAAATGCTATCCCCAAAGATCTTCCCATAGATACTCATTCACTCCATTCTGGTTTACACAACAATGGCATTTTCTCAGCAAGTCCTAGAACTCTGGCCAATAAGTCTAAAAAAATCCACCAACCACTGTTACATGCTGACCATTATTCTTGACTCATTTACTCTGTTTAATTTTTCTTTTTTTTTTTCAGAGAACATGTGCAAGTTGGAGTGAGGGGAGGGCAGACAGAGAGGAGAGGGAAAGACTCTTAAGCAGGTTCCATGCTAAGCACAGAGACCAATGTGGGGTTCAATCCCACAACCTGAGCTAAAACCAAGAGTTGGGTGTTCAACCAATGGAGCCACCCAGGTGCCCCTCTACTTAAATTTTCTATATAATATTTAATACTACATGAAATTACCTGTAGTAATTACCTGTAGTAATCATCATATTTCCGTCTTGCCACTAGATAATAAGTTCCCTGAGAATTAGGGCTTTATTTTGTTCACGGCTTTAACTCTAGTTCCTAAAACAAGGCTAGTAGATTATCAATATAGAGTGGTGGAATAAATAAATGGATGAATAAATGGGATTTCTGAGAGACCATTTATCATGATCTAATTACCTTTTGAATAAGACCAAAGTTAGGTGTGAAATCATGTGTAAGTAATAAAAAGTAATGCAAGAAGAGTTTGAATTCAACCTCATGGGAAAGAAACCCTTAAGAGAGCCATGAGGTGGTGCATGTTGAAGGTAGAAAATACACCGGCTGTGAATCCTAGCTTGAGTTCTATATGATCTTGGGAGGGTTGGGCTCAGTGGACTTTCCATAAATACGTAAAGCCATCTATTAGTTTCCTGTGGCTGCTGAAACAAGTTACCATAAACTTGGTGGCTAAAAACAACAGAAATGTATTCTTTCATGGTTCTGGAGACCAGAAGTCTAAAATCAAGGTACTGGGCTCCTGGGTGGCTCAGTGGGTTAAAGCTTCTGCCTTCCGCTCAGGTCATGATCTCAGGGTCCTGGGATTGAGCCCGCATCAGGCTCTCTGCTCAGCAGGGAGTCTGTTTCCCACCCCCCACCCCGCCTGCCTCTCTGCCTGCTTGTGATCTCTCTCTGTCAAATAAATAAGTAAAAATCTTAAAAAAATAATAAAAAATAAAATCAAGGTGCTGGTAGCACTAAACTCTCCGTAAAGCCTCTTCCAGCTTCCAGTAGCTATCAGTAATCCTTGGTTTGTGGCTGTATCTGCTCCAGTCTCTGCCTCCTTCAGATGGCCTTCTCTGTGTCTCTGTTGTCTCCATCAAATATCCCTCTGTCTTTCTCTTGTAAGAATACTTGTCACTGGATTTAAAGACCACCTGGATAACACAGGATGATCCCCTCATCTAAAGATCCTTAGCCTCATTATTTCTACAAAGACCCTTTTTCCAAATTAGGTAATAGTCACAGTTTGTGATGAATAGGACAGGGTTAAAAGGCGGAATTATCTTTTGGGTGATGCTACCATTCTACCCATTACACCTTCCATATTAAAGGTTATTTGAAAAAAAATAAATAAAGGTTATTTGATTAGAGGTGGGATAGTTGTTTATCAATAGGTATATTTCCCTGGAGTTATGTGACTCCAAGGAACTGAGTCCAAGGAACAGGCTTCATTTTATGAGTCTCTAGGAAAAAATGTTTAATGTCAGTGATGCCTCATTTCATACAGTAATTTAAAGTGTTTTGTTTTGTTTTGTTTTTTAGGGATCTGTACCTGCATGGAGATGGTCTGAGGAATAGCAACTACACTTAGGAATGTCTGGTTTTACAAAATGATGAGAACTAATTGTGGCATCTTCCATTTTGCCACAATCTTCATGTTAATATTTGAGACCAGAACCCAACTGTCTGATGAAAGTGAATTTCTAGTTAACAGATCAAAAACTGGTCTCTTTCATGTTCCCAAAGACCTAACCTTGAAGACAACAATCTTAGATATATCACAAAACTATATATCTGAGCTTCACACTTCTGACATCCTATTACTATCAAAGCTGAGGATTTTGGTAGCTTCTCATAATAGAATTAAATATCTTGATATCAGTGTTTTCAAATTCAACCAGGAACTGGAATATTTGGATTTGTCCCACAATGAGTTGGGGAAGATTTCTTGCCATCCTACTGTGAACCTCAAGCACTTAGACCTCTCATTTAATGCATTTGATCATTTGCCCATATGCAAAGAATTTGTCAACATGTCTCAACTAGAATTTCTGGGATTAAGTGCCACACAGTTACAAAAATCTAGTGTGCTACCAATTGCTCCTTTGCATATAAATAAGGTGTTACTGGTCTTAGGAGACACTTATGGGGGAAAAGAAGACCCTGAGAGCCTTCACAACCTTAACACAGAAAGTCTACACATTGTTTTCCCCAGAAGAAAGGAATTCAGTTTTACTTTGGATGTATCAGTCAGCACAGCAGTAAGTCTGGAACTATCTAATATCAAATGTGTGCTAGATGCTAATGGATGTTCTTATTTCCAGGATGTTCTGTCAAAACTTCAAAAGAATTCAAGGTTATCAAATCTTACTTTAAACAACATTGAAACAACTTGGAATTTTTTCATTACGATCCTCCAATTGGTTTGGCATACGAGCATAGAATATTTCTCAATTTCAAATGTAAAACTACAGGGTTACCCTGACTTAAGATATTTTGATTATTCTAACACTTCACTGAAGGCCTTATCTATACACCACGTTGTCAGCAATGCATTTGCTTTGCCACAAAGTTATATCTATGAAATCCTTTCAAATATGAACATCCAAAATTTCACAGTGTCTGGTACACACATGGTCCACATGGTTTGCCCATCCCAAATTAGCCCATTTCTGTATTTGGATTTTTCTAATAATCTTTTAACAGACATGGTTTTTAAAAATTGTGGAAACTTGGTAAAACTGAAGACACTTAATTTACGAATGAATCAATTAAAAGAACTTGTAAGTATAGTTAATATGACCAAGAAGATGAAGTCTCTACAACAATTGGATATTAGCCAGAATTCTCTAAGTTATGATGAAAATGAAGGAAATTGCGCTTGGACTGGAAGTTTATTAAATTTAAACATGTCTTCAAATATACTTACTGAATCTGTTTTCAGATGTTTACCTCCCAAGGTCAGGAAACTTGATCTTCACAGTAACAGAATAAGGAGCATTCCTAAACCAATCATGAAACTAGAAGCTTTGCAAGAACTCAATGTTGCTTCCAATTCTTTAGTCCACCTTCCAGACTGTGGGACTTTTAGCAGCCTCTCTGTACTGATCATTGACTCTAATTCAATTTCCAACCCATCAGCTGATTTCTTCCAGAGCTGCCAGAAGATTAGGTCCATAAGAGCAGGGAACAATCCATTCCAATGTACATGTGAACTAAGACAATTTGTCCAACGTCTAGACCAAGTATCCCGTGAAATAGTAGAAGATTGGCCTGATTCTTATAAGTGTGACTATCCAGAAAACTACAAGGGAACCCTGCTGAAGGACTTTCACGTGTCTCAGTTATCCTGCAACACAGCTCTGCTGCTTGTTACCATTGGAGTCACTATGCTGGTGTTGACTGCTACAGTGACCGGCCTCTGTATCTACTTTGATCTGCCCTGGTATCTCAGGATGGTGTATCAGTGGACCCAGACCCGGCACAGGGCAAGGAACATACCTTTAGAAGAACTCCAAAGAACCCTCCAGTTCCATGCTTTTATTTCATACAGTGGGCATGATTCGGCCTGGGTGAAGACTGAATTACTACCAAACCTAGAAAAAGAAGATATAAGGATTTGTCTCCATGAGAGAAGCTTTGTTCCTGGCAAGAGCATTGTAGAAAATATTATAAACTGCATTGAGAAAAGTTACAAGTCCATCTTTGTTTTGTCACCTAACTTTGTCCAGAGTGAGTGGTGCCATTATGAACTCTACTTTGCCCACCATAATCTCTTTCATGAAGCTTTTGATAACTTAATCTTGATATTGCTAGAACCTATTCCACAGTATTCCATTCCTAGCAACTATCACAAGCTCAAAAATCTCATGGCACAAAGGACTTACTTGGAATGGCCCAAGGAGAAGAGCAAACATGGACTTTTTTGGGCTAACCTAAGAGCATCTATTAATATTAAATTGATGCAGCAAGCAAAAAAATAGATCACACATAGATCTAAAACTATTCCCTTGTTGCTTTGGGAAAAATGTTGCTGCTTTTGAAGTTCCAACACTGACTTATTTTGCATCAACACAAATCTAAATGCAATTTTGAATATATAATGTAGATAAAAATGTGTACTTTCAGAGTCTCCAGTTCACCATTTATACATGGTAATAAAAAATTAATGCAATGATATAATTTTGATTTAAATCATTAATTTCTAACACATGAGGAATTTATCTTTTTTTGGTATGACTGAATTCACTGAATTTATCATGTAATCAAGACAAGTACCTATTTGGGACGCCTGGGTGGCTCAGTTGGTTAAGCGGCTGCCTTCAGCTCAGGTCGTGATCCCAGCATCCTGGGATCAAGTCCCACATCGGGCTCCTTGCTTGGCAGGGAGCCTGCTTCTCCCTCTGCCTCTGCCTACCACTCTGTCTGCCTGTGCTCGCTCCTGCGCTCTCTCTATCTGATAAATAAATAAATCTTTAAAAAAAAAAAAAGACAAGTACCTATTTAAATAATTTTAGTTTCTATAGCAGATTTCTGTAGCTATTGATGCCCTTCTTTCTTCTACTCGACATTTGTCTTGCATGGTGAAGGCCACTTATTGCTAATGCTTCAGACTCTTTGTCTGGATTTTCTCCTGGCCATGAGAACGTATCTGGCTTACACAAAGGGCAATTTAAAAGTGCTGGATATTTTTTTTTGAAGATTTATTTATTTGAGAGAGAGCACAAGTGGGAGGGAGGAGGGAGAGGGGGAGAGAAATTCAAGCAGACTCTATGTTAAGCATGGAGCCCAACATGGGGGTCTATCTCACAACCCTGAGATCACAACCTGAGCTGAAACCAAGAGTCAGACTCTCAACAATCTGCTCCACCAGGTGCCCCAAGAAGTGCTGGGGGGGGGGGGTTTCTTTGAAGGAGCTCTCAATGAATATCAGGAAGAGATAGTGTTGTCTATCCTCACTCATTTTGGGGATAAATCTCGGGTATGCTTTACACTTCCCCTGAGTTCCCAAGTAGAATGGAATTCTAATTCTTCATGGTGGAATTAGCTTGATAAACATATTTTTTATTGGTTTCCTTTCTATTCTTATCTCATATCCTCATTCCTCTAAGGGTGTTTCCTGGGATCACCTTTGAAATAAACTACTTGTGGTTGAATAGTTGTCTCGGGGTCTGGACCTGGGGGAACCCAAACCAAGAGTTCTTGAATTACATCTCAGGCCAAATGAAAATTCTGAGTCTGGTTTTCTGTGGCTGGAGCTCTTGCTGAGATTCTAGTTGCCTGACCTAACATGCACAAGAGACTTTGCTCTTTTGATCAGATGGAGGAATATAGTCCATGTGTACTATTTCTATACATGGCATTCTTGTCTTTGGGAACTGTTAAACATGAGCAGGGCATGAGCAGGATGTGAACAGATTGAAACAGTGCAAGGAATGAGCCATACCAGATATTTTTTCCTAGCATCATTTTATCAGAATTTTTTAATACTCATCAGTCATTCTCATGTTCTATCCTTTTTGTCTAGCTGTCAGCTCTGGGAAGGTGTAAGCAGACAGCATCTTGTCATAGCTGCACCATGTATCTCTCATTTTATGCCCTGTGACTTCATTAATACCCCTGCATGTGATGTTCATAGAAGCCTATTGAAGCATTCTGGTATATGCACAAAGCTAGAAGTGCCAGAGATACTCCCTAGGGAGACCCCTGACCACTTAAGGAAAGGGAGCCATTAGATATATATTACTTTCTTTTCTTAGGTTAACAAATGGGTTATGTTCTACACCATTCCTCAATGAGTCCCCAGTAGGACGAAGCTTTACTCACTCTGAGATTGCCTTTTCACTTCTTCCTTGTTTCATTTTTCCCTGTCTCCTTACTCTTGATCCCTGAGATTACTTCTCCAAACAAATGACCCGTACACAAAGCTCTTGTATCAGTCCCCACCTTTGGAAAAAGAAACTCAAGTAACACATGTACTAGTTGCTTCTTGCCCTAAGAAACTTAAAGTCAATCAGAGGATATTACATGAATCCAGATAACTGAAATAAAAATCAGTGAAACAAAAATATGCAATGGAAGTTCAGAACCATTTAGATTGAATGAAAAAAAAAAAAGGTCTTAGAAGTGATGGTTTTTCTACTGGACACTGAAGGAAGATTTTAAGTTTGGATTTTTCATCATGTGATGATGGGGAATGGAAAGACCATTATAAATAGAGAGATGAAGAGAATAAAGACAAGAATATCCAGGCCTATTTTGGGATTGGTGTCCCAATTTGACTGAGCCATGTAGTTTATGAAAAATGACAGTGAGATAAAAGCATGAAAAGTTAGATTAAGATCATACTGTCAAAGATCTTGAAAAGTTAAACTATGGAGTTAGAATTTAGGGATTAGAAAAATCATCATTTAAACTTTTATGACACATTATAGTGGAAGGGAACTTAAAACCACGAAACATATGCTAAAAACATATAAAAGTTCTTGTTCTGGGGTGCCTGAGTAGCTCAGTCAGTTGAGCACCTGACTCTTGATTTCAGCTCAAGTCATGATCTCAGGGTCCTGCATCAGGCTTAGGGTGGAATCTGCTTGAGATTCTCTTTTCTTCTCCCTCTGCCCCTCCCCCCACTCATGCTCAAAATAAATAAATAAAATCTTTTTTTTTTTTTTTCCTAAAGCTCTTGTTATGTAATGGAAGTTGCAATAGTTGTTAGGACTGGATTTTCCTGTTTTCTCCAGGGTGATTGCACTTCCTGTATTGAACTTCAAGATTTCATAATCAAACTTCAATGCTCAGCACTAGTTGTGTACTAGTTTGCTAAGGCTAATGTAAAAAAAAAAAAAAAAGTACTACAACTTGAGTGGCCTAACCAACAGAAATGTATTAGCTTACAGTTCTGGAAGCTTGAAGTCCAATATTAAGGTGTGAGCAGGGTTAGTGCCTTTTGAGGGGTGGGAAGGAAGGAGCTATTCTAGGCTTGGTCTCCTTGGCTTATAGATGACCATCTATAGATGACAGATGTGGGAGCGCATCTGTCCATTCCTTCTATAGGGTAAGTGGAACTCATAATACACCAAAAACTGTCCAATTCCTCTTCTTTTTTATTATTATTATTTTAAAGATTTTTATTTATTTATTTGACAGAGAGAGAGATCACAGGTAGTCAGAGAGGCAGGCAGAGAGAGAGGGGGAAGCAAGCTCCCTGCTGAGCAGAGAGCCTGATGTGGGGCTCGATCCCAGGACCCTGAGACCATGACCTGAGCCAAGGGCAGAGGCTTTACCCACTGAGCCACCCAGGCGTCCCTCCAAATCCTCTTCTAATCTTTAACTCCTCTCAGACTCTCCAACCCCATTTGTTGGTCAGCAAAGTGTTGCAAAACCAGTTATCTTGTCTCACACTTCACTCCAGAGACCTTCACTAAATTGAGATTAATATAATCCCATTTTTAAAAAAAATAGTCCCATTTATATCAGTCTGTTATATTAATAAGACTACAGTGGAATGGGCATTTTATATAGTGATAATAGGAGGGCAAAGTAATTTGGATATATATAAAACGGGCTTGAAAATAACTGTGTTCTGGGGGCGCCTGGGTGGCTCAGTGGGTTAAAGCCTCTGCCTTCGGCTTGGGTCATGATCCCAGGGTCCTGGAATCAAGCCCCGCATCGGGCTCTCTGCTCCATGGGGAGCCTGCTTCCTCCTCTCTGCCTGCCTCTCTGCCTACTTGTGATTTCTGTCTGTCAAATAAATAAATAAAATCTTTAAAAAAAGTAACTGTGTTCTGGGCACCTGGGTGGCTCAGTCATTAAGTGGCTGCCTTGGCTCAGGTCATGATCCCAGAGTCCTGGGATCGGGGCCCATCAGGCTCCCTGCTCAGCGAGAACCCTGCTTCTCCCTCTCCCCCTCCCCCTGCTTGTGTTTCCTCTCTCTCCACGTCTCTTTCTGTCAAATAAATAAATAAAATCTTTGAAAATAAAAGAAAATAAAATAACCATGTTCTTTGACCTGTAATTCTACTTCAGAAATCTAGCCTAAGAAAATAAGTTGAAATGTGGACAAATATCTCTTACAAGTGTGTTAATTGCAGAGGCATTGTTAACAGTGAAAAATTTGAAACATTCCAAATTTCTAACAATGGAGAAATGCGCTGTGTTTGTTTAATAACATTTTATAATCATTAAAAATAGTGTATTGTGTTAAGATGATACATTTTGTTATGTGTTTTTACCACATATGTTTTACCACATGTTTTTACCACAATCTAAAAAAATAACGTATAACATAAGGGAATGCTTACATTAAAATATAAATGAAAAACATAGGATACAAAAGTATATGTGTAGGATGGTTTCATATGGTAGAAATATGTGGAATAAAAGGTCTAGTTGAAAATATACAAAAACATTATCATGGCTTGCTTATTGGTTGGTGCTTGCTTTTACTTTGATACTTTTTTTTTTTTTAAAGATTTTATTTATTTACTTGAGAGAGAGAGAGAGCATGAGAGGGGAGAGGGTCAGAGGGAGAAGCAGACTCCCTGCTCAGCAGGGAGCCTGATATAGGACTTGGTCCCAGGACTCCAGGATCATGACCTGAGCTGAAGGCAGTCGCTTAACCAACTGAGCCACCCTGGCGCCCATACTTTGATACTTTCCTATACATGAAAAATTTACAGCCAGCAAAAGGAAATATCAAAATGAAGCTTCATTTATAATACACCTCTCCAGGAACAAAGGAGCTTACTGGCATCATTTTCCCCTGCTACTCCCCAGCATAAACACAGGGCCACCTGATAGAAGCAGCTCAGAGAGAACACTGGCTGCCTAACTTGCTTATCACAAGCCCCACCCCCTCTGTGCTCTGGTGGGACTGCCCTTCTCAGTCCCAATGCAGTGGGCCCCTTCCTGGAAAACCAGCACAAACCCCTGCCCACACCACATCTCCTGACCAGAGGGTTCTGTACAGGTCTCATGTAGTTAAAAGTTGTCACATTCAGGCCAAGGACCAAACACTACCCACAGTAGGCAGGGAGAGACTTGGCAGGATAGAGCAGCCAAAGCACAACAGCAGAGCACACACAGTGCACACCAGCAACACTCACTGAAGCACCAGGCCCTGGGCACTATATGACCTCTTCTTCATAAGGCCATTACATTCAGAAGCAGGAGACATAACTGTCTTTTAACACACAGAAGAAGGCAGAGGCTTAGACAAAATGCCAAGACAGAGGAATTTTTCCCAAGTAAAAACAAGATAAGGCCATGTCCAGAGATTCAAGTGAAACAAATATTCATAAGGATATTCACTGGGCTTGAAAAAAAGAATAGAAGACATCAGTGAGACCATTACCACTAAGATAAAAGAATTAAAAAGGAATCAATTAGAGATGAAGAGTGAAATAAGAGGGATTGGAAACAGGCTTGATGCAATAAACAGCAGGCTGGAGGAAGCAGAGGAATGAATTAGTGACCTAGAAGACAAAATAATGGACAACAATGAAGCCGAACAAAAGAGAGAAAGAATTGTACAACATGAGATTAGACTTAGGGAACTCAGTGACTCCATCAAATGTAATAATATTCATATTACAGGAGTCCCAGAAGGAAAACAGAAAAGAGAGAAGAAAATATATTTGAGGAAATAATAGCTGAAAACTTCCCTACTCTGGGGAAGGAAACAGTCATCCAGATCCAGGAGGGAAAGCAGTCCCAGTCCCTTAGTTCCACCAGTGGGGAGCCTTGACTTATGTGACTTTCCTCCCCAGACCTGGGCCCTATCAGAGGCAAGACATAAAATAGGGCAGTAGACGATCAGACGGTCCATGGGTCCTCTGCCCAATAGAGATGCCATTTGGAGCCCCTTGGATACAAGGAACCAATCAGAGTTCTTATCTTCAGAAAGTACCCTCAGGATGTCTCTGTCCCCCCCCAAAGCTAGGACACTGAGAAAAGGCTGTAGGAAGAAATAGAAGCAAGGGCAGCAGTAAGGAGAAGCTGGCAGTAGAAACAGAAGGAGTTTAAGAAAGAGGAAGGGTCAAAGGGAAGCTGACTCATTACTAGAGTGGAGAACAGCCTTTGCCGGCTTTGGAGAAGACAGTAAGATGGCCCGACCACCAGGAATGCTGCAGTGGTCATTTTGCTGGTTCTCTGGGGGGCCCGGCCGTGTGCTGCTATGCTTCCTTACTTCTCCGAGTGTCTTTAAACGAAATCTCTGTCCACCTGAGGTAACACAGGTTCTCTATTCATTGCAATTTATATATGAAGGAAGAAATAGGGCAGGCAGAATTCTGAAATCAGGGGAAGTTATAAGAGGGGCAAAGTATGTGAGAGAGAGAGAGTGTGTGTTTGCACGTGTGGGGGGTAGTTATCACGGCAGACATCGCTGAACCTCAGAGTAAGGGAAAGGGGACAGAAAAAGGAGAAAGATTTTTGAAAAGAATAAAAAAAAAATTACATCCCCAAATGATCAGTTTATGGTTCTGAGCTTACTATTCCTATTGCTAATTGCAAATAAGGATTTAAATATTTAGAAATTCCAGGTGAAGGCAGAGCGAGTAGTACATGAACTTTTGGGCACCTGGAATAGTGAAAACAAGGTGGGCTTTGGAGCCAGACAGGCTCAGTTTTGAATTCTGCCTGCATCTCTTACTGGAGGATGATCTTGGGCAAGTTTCTTATGCTCCCTGAACTAGGTTCATCATCCATCAAATGGGAATTATATATAAATTTGATGGAGTTTCTGGTAAGGAATAGCCAATACCTTGTATGTAATACTTCCTATAATACTCCCGGTACTTACTTTAGGAAGTAAAGGCAAGGTGCTTTTTTTTTTTTTT